>BJKM01000016.1:2277101-2327101 GCA_015082035.1 Chaenogobius annularis
ATCAAATACACAGAGGCTCTTAATTAATCTCATATTCACTTTTAATTATCTGTTCACTACTGCTACTGCTGATTGAAAAACATCTGCAATTTCGCATTAACTTGAGAAATAAGTGCCACATTTATACTATTATTTCCTTTGTGAGAATATGCAGCAAAGATTCAATTAAATAAATGACACCTTCAACATACCCCTACAAAGGGATGCTGAACATTTCTTTTTAAGCTAACAAAAGAGCAACTGTGGATGACCAATAGAATAAAAGGTGCTACTTATTGAGGAATGGAGAGGTTACTAGTCACTAAGCAACTTAAGCCACTGCTCGTCTCCTTCTAAAAGGCACACTACATGCAAAATCAAACATGTTTGAGTAACCCTGCAAAGTGTCTGAACGACTGAAAATACTAGAATTCACATTCTATATGTCGACATATGAAACTAGGTAACGTACCTGAGTATTTACAAAACCCAAACATCCAGTCTCCACCTCAACAGACTCTTTATTATTTATTGTATTATCTCAGACACTGAGATTAAATTGCTGTCAGCAGGAAGTAGTGAGTGCATTTAAATCATGTAAGTAAAAGCAGTGCTATGCTGTGTCCATCCATCATAGATACATCTCCCCAAATGAAGAATATTTTCCCTTTAGGATCAATATTTGAAGTTATGTGTGAAATAGTAATGCAACTATATTTGTTAAAAAATGATCAATAATATTAAAAGCGTACTTTCTTATCCAACTCCAAGTTTATTGTAAGGATGTTCAATGTATCGGTCCCAATATCGCTATTGTGATATCTGAGGGGTTACCAAGCCCCCAGGGAGCAAGAGTAGGTGCTGCACGTTAGTGATGCGCGGGTCGGGTCCGTAATTTTGGCGTTCTCTGACCGCCCCGCTACACGGAATCTATTTTTCAACTCACCCCACTACATCGCCTATGGCTGCATATTGAAATGCAATGTATCTTAATTTAAACTATACGCTAGAGTCAGTCTGAAAAAGCACCTGAAAGGTTTTAATTGGTGACATGTATGATCTGCACCTGAGCAATGAGACATTTTAACAAATTAATCTTCCTACTACGACTAATCATCATTTAAAATGAACTTGGAATTTATGCCTTTCCTTCACAGCCTCTTTCTCTCCCACTTGCTCGCTCTCAGTGCAGCAGAAGTAGATTGTCGTGGAGTAAGGCAGACACAGGTAATTTGCCGCACACAGAGAGATCATGGACAGTGATGTCCGCCCTGACGTGTTTTCTACATGTTAAGCTGCAAAATGCTGCACGTTTTATTACAATCCAACTCAAATTCACAGAGAAATGACTCTAATGAGGAACTTAATTTAGACGTGACTAAATATAGATACATGTGCAGCACGGATGTGAGGGCAGAATTTTATAACCTGGACACCTGCAAAAGACGACCTGCGTGTCACTACAGCACGTGGTTCTCGTCTCTTCAAAATCAACAACATTTTGAGTGCGATGGACCACGCACTCACAGTGCACAAAACAAAACAAAAATGATTATTTAGGCTACTTTATTCTCAAATGTATGAAAACAAACATAAGTTGTGTGTGTGTGTGCGTGTGTATGTGTGTATGTATATATATCTCAAGAATCCTACCAATGGCTAGAGCGGGCCGGTCTGAAGCACAGAGGCACTCATCATGGCTGCACAGGAACAGGCCCTGAGCACCAGAGCAATAGAGGCCCAGATCTACCACACCAGACAAGACCCAAGGTGTAGGTTGTGCAAAGGGGCCCCCGAGACAATCCAGCACATAACTGCAGGGTGTAAGATGCTGGCAGGGAAAGCATACATGGAGCGTCATAACCACGTGGCTGGCATAGCGTACAGGAACATCTGTGCGGAGAATGGACTGGAAACCCCCAGGTCAAAGTGGGAAACACCCCCAAAGGTGGTATAGATTGACCGAGCCAAGATCCTGTGGGAACTTCCAGATACAGACTGACAGAATGGTAATGGCAAATGTGGTGGTGGATAAACAGCAGAGGAAAGCTGTTGTGGTTGACATGACAATACCAAGTGATGGCAACATCAGGAAAAAGGAACACGAGAAACTGGAGAAATACCAAGGGCTCAGAGAAGAGCTGGAGAAGGCGTGGAAGGTGAAGGCGAAACACAAGAAGGAAAGGAAAAGTAAGTAAAAACATCAGACATCTCAGTCCAGAAAAGTGCAGTACAAGGAACAGCAAAGATACTGCGCAGAACCCTCAAGCTCCCAGGCCTCTGGTAGAGGACCTGAGCTTGGAAAAAAAGAAACCACCCGCGAAGGGTGAGAAGGGATTTTTTTTTATATATACTGATGATTTCTTTGGCAGACTACAGCCCTACTATCTAGACATTTCAATAGATCCATGAGGGTTTCCCTGAGTGTGGAGCTGGAGTTGGACCACTGCTGACAGATTCAGGAGGTGGCTGCATATGTCACTCACAGAATAATGGTGCCTTATGCCACGCTCTCATGCAAAGTGGTACTGTAGCCCAAGACAAATATCCTCTCTGGGACAATAAAATCTACCTTACCATACCTTACATTTGTATTTACCCAATAAATATGATTTGATCACCATTTTACAGAAGAAACACTGTCTTACTTGCAAGGGTAAGGTAGGAAAGGTAGGCCTTCATCAGGCAAATTAATTATTTGACCAAAGTGAAACATTTGTGAACTTTACTATAACTTAACATAACCTTAACATTTGTGGGCTTAACATTGATGTCGGTAAATATCAGCCACAGACCAGCCATATTTTGTTGTACCTTCAAAAGACTGAGCTGACCTTTTTCTTTATCACACCATCTGGAAACACTGCTGCTTTGCTTCTTTAACAAATACACAGAACCCATGTTGGCTTGAAGGCTACCATGATGCTAAGATGAGTAGATAAACGCCTGAACTTAACTGTTATGTATAATCAGCTACTCAGGGCAACATGCAGTCTGGATGAGTCAACTTTCTCCCCATTTATCTTGCTACTCACTCACCAATAATAACATCAGTGCAAAATCTCTAACCAAGTGGGGAGGAAAAGGGCTCAATTACTGCAGTAAATTGTACAAGGCCGAGAGCCGCGCAGCTCACAGTGGGCTGAGTGTGGAGCTGGAGTTGGACCACTGCTGACAGATTCAGGAGGTGGCTGCATATGTCACTCACAGAATAATGGTGCCTTATGCCACGCTCTCATGCACTGTGCTTCAAACTTCAAATTGTCATGCAAAGGACGAATAAGTCAATTAAAACAGTCAACACATTCATTTAAAAAGTGAAAATATGTCTGGACGTAGTGAAGGGTGGAAAAAAGACGTCCTGTTGCGCTGTTCTTTTCCTTTGTTTTCAGTTAAATCAAATGACTCAAAGTGCAGTGGAGTGAAACAAGAAATATTTCCTAAGTATATAGACATAGCAATAAGTAGGGGTAGGCAATACATAGAAATGTAGAAAATATTTTGAATGCAATTTTCAAGATTGGAAATTGGAAGATATGCAAAATTTGAATATCGAGTATATTGTTTATAGTAAAAAAAAAAAAAAAAAAGCTAAAAAAAAAAAGTTGATTAAAATAAAAAATTGAAATCAAATGTCAACTTAACATCAAGTGTACATTTTCACAAAAAAAAAAAAAATGTGAAAAAACATTTCACATTTGTCTGATAATTAAACCTCAACTAATACATTTAAAAACATGTTTTAACACATTTCTGTTGGATTGCCATAATATTGTCTGAATATCATTATCGGGATACTCTCATCGTATTAAGAGCATGTTTCCACAAACTAATTATGCAAATGGTTGCATCTGTCTTAAACTACTATGAAACATAATATCATTACAACTCGATTCCAGTATTAACACAGTCCTAAGGCAGTGTCTCTTTTGTGCAAGTGTTTTGTAACTGCATGTTTTGATATTCTTCTTGCAATTCCTTAGACTTATGTTTTGCCATCTGCCCTTCATGTTTTCCCTTAGCGAAGATGGCATTGTGAATGAGAAGTGAATTAAAAGGGATAAACTGAAAGAGAGTTATGTCAGGTCAGGAAGGGCATTTAGACTAAAGCTAAAGAGAGAATTGTTGCATAAAGAAGTGATAGGGTTTGGATCACGCGACATCACAACATTATAGCTTCTCTAGTTCAAGTGGAATTTGCTGTTTAAGTGTCAGATTTAGTGTTCTGGTTTATGTTTAATATCTGAATATATTACTGAATTCATCCACATGAAACAGAAACTGGCACACGGTTCAATGTCTCCTCTGTCAGGATAAACAAACATCATTGGCTTCAGAAAAAGGTGCCATTATTCAACCACAAAAATGTGATTGTTGTCAGTGGAAACGACTTGAAGCCATAACACTAATTTTGCCAGTTTGTGGAGCCGATTCCCAACCAATTATGTTAAAGTTCAAAGTGAGTTAGTTTATTTATTTGGGACACAGGGACAGTGCACAATATTAACCTTATGAAGAGAGGCATTGTACCAGGTTGTAGCTCAAGCTAATTTCCACCTATCATCCGGCAGTCTGATGTTATTAAGTCCCACAGAAGGGAGGAGCCATCTTTTTAGTGGTAGGGAAAGCCGAAGTACCCGGAGGAAACCTACGCAGACACGGGGCGAACATGCAAACTGCACACACAAAGACCCCAAACATTTGTGGATCATGAATTGGGATTTTTCTTCCAAAAGCAGTAAATCTCCACTAGAGTTATGTACTGTAAGACGCTGCCATCCATCTGAAACTATTAAATCAGATTCAAGAACATGAAGGCAACATATTCTGGAGTTTCAGCTTCCTGTTTACAAGTAAAATATCAAAAGATATAATATTTTGAGAGACCAAATGTACCGTTCAATGTTGTCGAGTGTAGAAAAGTGCATAGAATATGAGGCACTGTAAATTTATTTTAAACCAGATATAATATTTTGTTTCGAATTGTCAGTTGCTATGGCAAGGGTGCAATACTTTTATCACTTTGAAATGCACGGTTGATAGTCGAATGCCTTACACTCTAAAACTATTTGTAGCAGCAAGACTTAATTAATTTTAAAAAAGCAGCTTCACAGCTCTTACTGCAAATAGAATCTCAGTCTGTGCCAAACACTAATCTTGTTAAAGCTGTATTCTGAAAATTATGACTTGCTCTGCCTGACCAACACAGTAATGCAATAAATGTTCACTGTATAATTATGAATATATCAACATAAGATGAAACGCTGCCTTAAAATTTAAATTCTTTATTACTGTGAACAAGCATAACAGTTTTGTATCCAACTAAGTTTGCCATCATTTCAAAGCATTTTCTGTCATTTTGGTCCATGTGTGTGATGCTTCTTCCAATCAATCCTAATACAACATAATTTTACTGCTCAAATTTGAAAGCCGTTTCATTTTGGCCACGCACAGGTTCATCAGCCGACGAACCGTGATCAACCAGTGTCGGCCTAATTACATCAACCTAATTTCCCCTTCTCATCAACTCATTTAATTTAAACATATTCTCCACCACTATGAAGGAAACTAAAGCCTGCCTGCAGCTTTCAAACCACCCTGCCGCTGTGTGCGCCACAAGGAAGATACTATTAATTGTCTGATTCAATCTCTTGCTGTTACATCGGACGCTTCAACAGCACTCACATCATGTCAGTCAGGCCCAGAGCCACAGAGCCCCTTGGACTACATGAAGTCCAAGTAACACGTGTGTCCGAAAAGCCACAATGTGACGTCACCAAACACTGCCCTGATTTATTTATTATCTTTCTATACAAATTAAAAATGATACATACTTCTAGAAATGCTTATAAACGCTTGGTAGGCAACTTTATGTTTGCTAAAATCACTTAGTTCAATGTTCATGTCCAAACTTAAAACTTGTTTTATTTTGCACAAAATGCTTTAGTGTTTAACTGAGATCTTACAAAGCACACTGATCTAAACCAATCTTAATTTTAGTTCTCATTCATGCATTACATCTTTTTTTTTAGATAGTTAGCCATCTTTTATTTTACTAGAGACTCCCTTGAGATAAATCCTTTTCGAGTGAGCCCTGACAAGAGGTTTCACAATTTCAAATTTGAGTGTGATAATTCTTGTGAATTGTCATAAAAAAACAAAAAAAACAATGATTTTACAATTATTAGTTGGCAATGCATCTTGTGAGGATTATGGATTCTCGAATAACAGATTAATCTGGTCATCCCTAATAAAGTGAAAGATGGAAGCTCTCGGGTCACAATATCAAATCTTAGTGTTTTTTTAACCATTATTCACAATTATTGAGACTCTGACCAAACATTGGTGAAATCTTTAATTTTCTTTCATTCCCGTGGTCTAAAATGCTAAATTTGTGCTCGGCTTTAGAAAATAACTTTCTGAAAGCCAAAATAAGTTTAAATGTGATAAACGTTATTTACATGAAGGTCTATTTTTTGGCCCATATATTGAACAAAAAAAGACTTAATTTTGCCTCTAAAAGTGTCGCTATTATTATTATTTGGTTCTTGGGATCTGAATATTTACAATGAACTAATAATTATGACATCCCTAGTGCACACTACGATAAACAATATAAAACTATACACTAACTTGTCAGAGAGGACAATGTAGAGACCTGGAGGTATAGGCGAAAGAGCCCATTTAACATCACCTTTGGTCCTGCAAGTTAATGGAAATCTCCTTCACAAGGACTTGATTAAGCTCGTTAGCACAGCTGCGAGCACAGGTAATTAATCACTGACACATGGCAGAGCCGTGTGTTGATTGGCCCACAGCCCGACAATTCAAACAAGCCAGGGAACCAATTAGATGTGACCCTGGCAGGCGCCTGATGTGAAGGCTGTGGGAGCGCAACCTGCGGGTTTGGAAATGGAAGAGTAGAGGCATACAATTAAAAGTCAAATTTGAAGAACTTTAATACATGAATACTTGAATTACATGTCAGAATATACTTGTCATGGTGATCAGACTTCTGTGAATGTGCCTTGTTTTTATCAGCACAGAAAAATATGCTACTTTATTAGTGTATTTATTTATTATGTATGTTGACATAGTAACAGCAACATATTTTATGATCTTATGCTTCATCTTCTTTCGTCCATGCATAAGTGTATTGCTGGTGAGTTCTAAAAAATATTGTTCTGATGTCCAAGCGCAAATTCATTCATCCTATTTAGTATTTAGTATTAAGTTCTCTTTTTAATGGCTACACAAAATAAACAACAAACAAACACAGGATACTAAAACACCAATAAAACATTCAATAAAATTAACCAATACATTAAAAACACATTAATACATACAATATGAGATCAAATTATATAAAAATAAGATATAAATATAAGATAAGATAAAAATGTCCTGAGACCTCAAACTGTGAATACCTGATCTGATGTGCAACAAACTTGATAAATAATCAGGCAAAATGCCAACTAGAGCTTTATACACACACAAAAGGCAGCACTGTTCTCTTCGTGTTCAAATGAGCTAAAGATGAACCTTTTACGTGGTTACAGTGTCAAAACACCAGTTGGCCTGTGTCCTCTGCCTTTTCTCTTGTATCCTCCTCATTTTCAAACGCACAACCTTTTCCATTTAGCCTCCTCACTAACAAGCGCATAGACGTGAGCGAGCACTCTGAAGTCAAGCGCAATGTGCAATGAGACATGGGGTTCAGAACCTTGTCATGCCGCGTCACAGCTTCCCAACTGTGCCATTTCAATTTCTCCGCTGTTATAATTAACAATAGTATTAGCTTCTCACATTTGTGGGCTGTGAATAAACCATTGCACATATTTTACAATAAACGATTTGTAAGTTATAATCTGATCTCTTAAATATTTAGGTGTGGTCCTCCATAAAGTACTATCTATAATCTTAGAGAAAAACTACACTCCTCTTTTCTCCTCTATAAAGAAAGATCTCGAAAAATGGACTCTTATTCCATTCGTAAATCTAAGTGAAGGGATTGAAACTATAATAATGTATGCTTTGCCCGGATTTCTCCATTCAAGACTCTCCCAATTTCCATCCCAAACCGGCTGTTTGATGAGTGGAATAAAACAACCTCAAGATTTATATGGCAAGGCAAAAAACCTTGTATCCAATTTAAAACTCTGCAACTCTCAAAAGAAAAAGTGGGTTGGGGTTTACCTTGTCTGAAAAATTACTTTATTTCCACTCAAATCAGAGAGCGTTTCTGTACTGGAGTGATCCGGAATATGCTCAATAATAATAAGCTCAATGGAAAAGTATTGAGTTTAATGTTGTGCCAGGGGTTCCTGTACAGGCTTTACTGGCAGATGACAAACGGTTGAGTTGTTTGGAGGAACAAAAGGATTACAAAAGGTATAAAAGTTTTTCACCAGATTTTAAAAGATAATCAAATAAAAAGATGGTGATATATGAGATATGCTGAAGGAATCCTTTGGTTTGGGGAAACAGGACTTTTACAGATATTTACAAATTATGGTTGGTTATTATAACCAAGACATTAAACAATGTCCCTCACTGAAATTTTTATCAAGTTTTATGAATCAGAACTTTCGAGGGGTATAATATCTAAATTTGTAATCTGGCCAGCTAAATATATTAAAAACAAATGGGAAGGAAAAGATAATCTTGCAAAATGTATGTACTTCTCAGTGAAGGGCCTCAAAATCACATGTCTGGAGCGAATTTTGTTGGAAAAATGTGTCACGTTTTTTCATATTACCATGTCAAAGTGCTCATTCAAAAGGAAACGCTGATTACTGGAGAAACTGCGGTAGTCAGGAGACAAACCACATCACGTGTTTTGGGACTGTCCTGGTGCTCAAAAATATTGTACTGAAATTAACAACGCACCGCAGAATGTTTCTGACATTGCCATCCCTCTGAATTTTAGAACTATGCACTTTGGCCTTAAAACTCCTGCCATGGACACAATAAATGGATACCTTTGGAATAATTTTGGCGGCAGAGAAAAAAGCCCTCACAAAGAAAAGGCTGACACAAACCTCACCCACGATCATCGAGTGGACTGACATTGTAACAGACATCAGACAAAAATGACATTTAGACTTCATTTGGAAATGGACAAATTTGACCGACTTTGGATCAAATGGACTTTTTATTTTGATTTGATTGTGCCATGAGTGTGTTTTTTTCATTTTTATTGTCTGGTTGATTATTATTATTATTTATATTTTTGTTTTAAATTTCGCTCTCTGGTCGTGTTCTGTGTCTGTTCTATATTTCATCTTTTATTTTTCGATGTAAAAGGATAACTGAAATCAATAACCTTTTTTTTTTTTTTTTTTTAATATTTTTTTTTTTTTTTAAATTGGTTTCTGCCAACTAGCGTCACTCAGGGCAGTCGGAGCAGATATCAGGGCATCCAGCGCCATACTGGATCCATCAAACGGCTTTTCCAATTGCTTTTCTTTTGCTGACTTATAACGGACAGAGAAGGTTATCGCACTAAAAGATCTAATAACTTAAAATTGAGTGCAGCACAATTACTACACACACGATCAGACACTTGCAAAGTAATATTTCAGTTGTTTCTTCAAGTCCATTATGTTTGACCTGTATGCTGATCAGAAATGCTAATCATTGGTTAGCATTTTACACAAAACCAGCTACAAAAATGTGCATTTTAAAATGCAGCTGTTCTTTTGCACAATGTGATTTGTTTTATAAATGTCAGCACCACAGCTGACAGTAAAGATTAGGACTGTTCTGCTATGTGTGCAGTTTATGCATATTTCCTTTGGAGTTTATATTTGTTAACATTTTGTACGGCTGCAGGTGGCGCATACGCGATGTAACACATTACTGATAACAACGGACTCTTCTCGTGTCTTTTCTTCCTGACATTGTTTACACTTTCATCCCTGCCTGGTGCCCACAGTTGATCTAATCATGGGTGGAGTGTGGCAACATGGTTTTAAAGATATCAGAGGTTCCAAGAGAGAGAAAAATCAATCAGACTTTCTTTTTCATCACCCATCCCTTTTTCTCTGTCGCGAAAGCCAATACTCCGTTGGCTTTTACTTGCATTTACCGCATTTTCAGTTTTTCTCTAAATGCTATTGAACAGCTTGACCTTGATGTCAGAACGTTACTATTGGTGGGTTTCAGATTCTAGAATGTGATGATGTCGCACTACCACATGGGGGCCAGAGCCAGTTTTCCCTATAAATATCATTGTACTTTGCCATGAAATATCTCAAAGGTATATTTACAAATGCTGAACTTGATCATTTTTATCAGTGGCTATGCCCTAGAACTCACCATATTACAACAAAAATCTGCATTTTAACAACATTTATTTCAGTTTCCCCCCATCTGTATTAACTATTATTGGCCAATAGCCTGCAATCTCTGTTCTTTTTCTCTTGGAGAGCGTAGTTGTCAACCCATATTTTATCCTTTCCCTCCATTTGTGGCAAAAGGCTCCTTCAGCAGCAGTAGTTTGTGAGTGACAGCAGTTGACCTGTCAAAAACAGGGAAGTGGGGAAGAGCAGACCAAGTAAGCCAAAAGTGAAGGAACCATGCTGAGGGGGAGGAGTGAGGGATAGAGAAAGACATTTCTAATTCAAAGAGACATGCAGTGTTTCCGTGGCAACTCTGTTACCATAGAAACGCTCCAGCTAAAGATGCTATTAGTGTGAAAAAATATACGGAACTGTATGCACACAAATATAGAAACATATGAACCTGCGTCCGACCACATTCTCAGACGCAAGTTGGCAGTTAACTCAATCTGATAACTGATAGTGATAACATTTGAACAGTTACCTGACCCAATGCACACTTTAGCAAACAGCCAGGTAAGTTTTGAGATGGTCTGAAATGGATTTGAACCACACATTTTCAGGAGCCTGTCATCAATGCAAGCATTTTGAGCATTATTTGAGATTGAGAGACAAGTTCAAATCAAATCACCTGTTCCAACTGAGTCAGTTCTTTATGCTCAGATTGTGCTAAAACAAAGCTAACTTGAGTAACAGAGCTTCAGATAGAGCAGTGCCTCCCGTTAGCTTCACCCACCAAGAAATGTTGAGAACATCATGTGAAATGTATCAACAGCAGTGGACCATGTATACTTCACTGTGCTTATAATGAACTGGAACTCGTCCGTCTCCTCTGTGGTAGAGCTGGAAATTCAACATAATGAGGTCTCAATGCAACAACATAGTCAGAGCTTCAGCAGAACAAAGCATCTCTAATAACATCACTAACTAAGAAAAATATGCTAACGTGAACCAGGCCAACAGCTGTTAAGGAGTTAGGTTCTCATAACATGCTCAATGGATTCTGAACATACGATATTGAGGTATTTCAGATGACTAAAACAAACATGGGCAGTTATTATGTGATCATTCGATTAATCGCTCGACTAAAATTTGTTGAGTTATTTTATTAGGATTCAAAGGATTCAAATGGATCGCAGCAGAAAGGAGAAAGCACGTAGTGAGTAAATTGTGAGTTTAATCTGTCAGACCATAGAGATAGTTCATAGTTTTGAGCGCTTTTGCCAGGACAAGTGTCATCTGCAGTATAAATCAACTGATCGAAGCAGTCTACCAAGAATTTCTATTGTCGACTGCAGCCCTTGTAGGCATGAATATTGGGACGGACTCTCCTCTGTGGTCTGAATGCAGTGTCCTACCATCTGGGCAAAAGTGTCTGGCAAATGAATGAGAACGAAAGGGCATTACGTCCTTTGTGCCATACAGTATTCAGCTGCTCTGTAAATTGTAATCCTGTTACTATGCTCTGATACCAGTATTTTAATGTCTCCTATCTGTTTTCTTATGTGGTCTCTGTCTTTCCTTTCCTTGTGGAGTGGTTTTAGGTGCTCTTGTGTGAAAGACAAATTCCCCTCGGGGCAATATAGGTTTCATTTCATTCATTCTAGATTATGGTTTATTATGTAAAGGGACTTTGGCAGTCACAAGATGCTAATGGTTTGCAGCTTTGATAACAGGCAACGCATTTAGTGGAAAATGTATCATAATAATTCTCATTAAAAGACATATTTTTCTCCTGGGTGTTGGAAATCCCTAATCCTGTCAAAAGAGTCACCATTCCTTGTAATTATATAAAGGTAGTGGCTTTGATGGGAGACAATTTAAGCTTTGAGTCTCTGCTCGGGGAACCTTGTCTTACTTTGATGTAAAAGAGAAAAAGAAAGAAGATTAAAGAGACCAATTGTGTGGAAATAAATTAGAGGGAAAAAAAGACAAAAAAGAGAGAACATGGCACAAAAAGCACTAAAGAAGATCAGAATATACTTTTAATATAGTTTAACATGACGTCGGGCACCTGTTGTGTGAGAATCACATGGGCAAGCAACTGCAGTGGCTTTCATTTGTATTTAGGAGCAAAAAAACATAATTCTTACGCGGGCTATTATTTATTTGAATAGAGATGCCAGTAATACAATCATTCAATTCAAGACTAATGAACTAACTGTGTCAGAAGGGGAATATTTTTGTTGTCTTATATCTTCATGAATCATACATAAATGAGGAATAATAAATAGAGAAATCATACTTTTTAAATCTATAAAATATTTTACGTATGCAGTAGCCGACACTCTTTCTCCAATTTTCAGTGCACTTGCATTTCAAATCTCTTGGGCTAAAAATAGGAAGTTGCCCCAAGACTTGAGAACCACAGATATTTAGTGCTTGAGCTATAATGTGGTATATTCAGTTTATAAGCCCATCATTGTCATTGTTTGGCTGCCTCAGTGACAGTTGAGGACTCGGTACAGTGCAGACTGACAGCGGGATGGCTCGCTGGCCTGAGACTCTGTAATGGCACAAATGACAGTTTGCTCAGAATGACTGCACACAGTCGTTTCCTCTCACTGTAACTAAACACGCATGGTTTCAAGTGTACAGCTAATGTTGCTGTAACATTCAGCAGGATGTCTCTGAGCTGAGTGATGAAAATGCAGCCAAGGCCTATTAGAGGTGGATGTGAGTGAGTCTGTGAAGGTGGTCCTCATAAAGACGACTTAATGTGTGCGGACCACTCAAGCTCCCATCCATTGTCAACTGTTCCATCTCACTCTCTCTCCATCAATCACCACATTTACACAGCCGCTTTCAGTCATTATCTATGTTCCAAAACAATACAGTTATTAACTAATATCATTTATTTTTTTAAGACCAATAGTGGCCAGATATAAATCTTGAATCTTCTATCAAAAGTGGTCGGAGTCCCAACTTTTATCCTGCAATGATACAGAATTAGTCTAGATTATTATATATTATATATGTATAACAATACCTACAACATTCAATACGACATACTTTATTGTCCCCTTGTGGAAATTTGTCTTGGACTCAGTAGTAAATACACACATCATAACATGTCACACTAACAGCAAAAACACAATTAAGAGAGCACAGTTTCAGTTCTAGGCGAGTGATTTTTGGAGCCTTATAGATATTGGTAAAAAAGAGTTTTTGTAGCAGTGGAGTCTGCACTGGTGGACCTTATATCGCCTCCGTGAGGGCAGAAGGTCACGCTCCGAGTGGGGGACATGGGAGGGCTCAGACACTATCTGGGCCTGTCTGAATACAGACTTCTCGCACAGAGAGCTCACAGATCGGTGTTGTCTCGTTCTCATAATTGTCATAATGTTGTTTATTTGCAGCAGGAGTTTTGTTTTCAGCTACACAGAAAGGTTCTCGTACCAGGCTGTTATCTGACCAGGCAAAACTGAAACAGAAGCCATGAGCTGACCCCATACAGTCTCAGTCGGCACAGAAAATAAAGCTGCTGTTGAAGCCGACAGCACAAACTGTCGACTTGAACACTCAAGGTTAATGAACATATCTACATGGAGTCCTAAATATCTGTAGGAGAGACTTGCTCCAAATGTCTTGGATGACAACCGGGCTAAGATCACAAACAGACTTAGAATCTAGAACCATCTTATTTGGATGGGCACATGTCTGTCTCAATATGGCTGTATCATTGGAGAATTTGAGAACAACATTTCTATCGTGTTCATGTGAACAATCATTAGAATACAAAGAAAACAGAACTGGAGAACTGATGCATCCTTGTGGAGCCCCAGTACTGCTCACTTTAGATTTTGAGAGGGTCTGATTAACTCTGACCTGCTGCTGCCAATTAGTTCAAAGGGAAAAGTGCCGAGGTGGTAACCCCTTATTGCCCATTACAACAAAATAAAGACATAGTTGAATGAAATGAATGATTTTTTATTATTGGTAGAACAATAAGTGGTAAAATGCTGGTCAACAAACTGGTGCAGCAAAAAGAAAGTCATGGGAATTCAGGCAGAAAAACCAAATGCAAAATTCAGACCCACAAAAGAACTCTCTGAAAGACTATGAAAAATACTTTGGATGAGACTGATTAAAAGTTTTTCTATTTGAATGAAAACATATGGGTAAAAGCGGAATGTAGCATGAACAACTTACACAATAGGGTTTTGGTTTTTTTTCATTTCCCATTTTATGTCACTCCCAGCTCGTTAAAGGGAAGTAATTGTGCCGTTGAAACTTCCAGTCCTCATCCAAACTGTCTGTGTGAACCTCGACTTTCCTTTCTCCCTCGCTTATCTCAGTCTCAACAAATGGAGTCCTGCTGATGAATGTAAATGACTGCCCTCCGCTGCTCCATGCAATTAGCACAAACTCAACCTTTCTGCTTGTTTGGGATTAAATACCCACATGTCGTCCTCTCTCGCCTGCCCCCTCGGTATTTAAACGCCCAAGTTCAGCCTGACGCAAAACCCTGAAAACCACCACATTAAGTGACATTCTCTTCTCTGCTCTTCTTATCTTTTCATCTTTTATCTCGCAGTGGCTGTTTTTTTGTGTGGACAATACAAAGCAGAACACAATGAAGCCCCTTATATCATGAACAATGGCATAGAAAAACAACCACAGCCCCGTACGAAGGTCTAAAAACACAAATAAACTAAACGTTCAAAAAGATTCAAAAACGCTGCACTACTAAAATCATTTTTGTACACTATTATTGTGTAACATTGATGATGTGTGTGAATGCTGGAAGAGCCAATGCCATAACAATAACTTGCGTCAGTCTTATTATGTGCAGCCCCCCATGGCAAGATCCTGATGTGTTTTCTAAGCATCTCCGACAGCAACAACACAAAGCAGCAGTCCATCACTCCTCTTAAATGCCTCGTTTTAAAAGATCATGAGAACAAGTGCGTTGTCATTCATTGCCCACAAAACATTAAAAACATGTCAGTATATGTTTTATAAAGTGCATTCAACAAAGATGTTTTGCAACAGGTCAGAAACATAATTCAGACAGGCACAAGAGGAGAGCCTGCCAAAGATGTGTGTCACTATGTGCCATGTGGAGTGATCATTGTGTCTAATTATGTTTAACTGCTCAAATATAACTTGTACAGTCATGGAACACTTTTCTCTCCAAGGACATGGAATTTATGAAAATCTAGTGGGAAGTTTTTATTGTTTTGGTCAGTTAGCCAAAAATGTATTTGAACAAATATGTTAATTTCACGACATTTGGAAGCTTCTCATGAAAATACATCATCACAATTTGACTCCAAATAGAATATATTTGCATTAGTTGACATTAGTTTTTATTTAAATATGAACTAGGTAACTCATGTAAGATCTGCAACCTGGCTCTATTCCATGCAGATGTTATTGCTTTGCCTGGAATGTTGTATCCATTCCGTTACAGGTGTTTTTATTGCCCGAAAACAGCCTCGCCTCCCCACAGTAATTTGGTTTCCATGGAGATACTAAGTTTAATGTCATATTGTGGAACCTTCTGGGCCGAGCAATATTATCTCCATGGAGGCAAGTCGGTGGTAAAAAAGTTAAATAGCTCACCTCTGATAATTTGGTCTCATAAAACTACTTAACCATAAAAAGGACAGTTAATGCTTTAATGCAGAAGAAGAGACCAGCAAAGACTCCCAAAGCTTCCTGACAACCTGTTGTAACCAAGTGCAAGGCAGAGAAGTCCTCTGAGATCTCCAAATTACTCACCCTGTCCACGCACAGCAGCCACTGATAAAAAGAAATCATTAGACAAAAGAAAAGCCAAGCGGGGAGAGGAGAAGCGCAGAGTGGAAAGAGGATTTGCAGCCCAATTGAAGGGCACCATTTAAATGTAAAAAATATATATAAAAGTAAAAAGAAAGCTCACAATGTTTGATTTATGGGATGCGAAGAGCTACATTTATGTCAGAACTGTGCAAACGGAGAGACAGAGATCGCCGAAGGATGAAAATAGATTGTAGACAAGGAGTTGGAGCGGTTTAACACCTTTCTCGACCTTAACCTCGGCATGGCGGGTGTGAAAATGGGAACATGATAGGAGAAATATAAGGCCTCACATGTAAAAAAAAACACATTTGTACTTAAAGCCTTCTTTAATGGGCGTACATGAAATACTTTCTTGATTGAAAAAAGTCAAAAGGACAAAATGGTCAACATAGAAGTCCCATTTAATGTCAAGTTTATCAAAATATTGGCACTTTACCAAATCCACTGCTTTAGCTGCATGAACGACGGTGGTGCAGATGCTGAATGTGCAGGTCTTTTCAGACAAGCTTCAGTTGAGAAGAGATGACTTTATTTCATCATAACGGCACTTTGTCCTAGGGTCTTATTGTCAGTAGGTATGTCACAATATCACATTTAAGTGTTTAGAGAAAGACTACATGATGTAACGATTCAGTTACTGAGACCATGACCAGACGACAGTGAAATCTTTTATTCTCTTTCATTCCCATTGTCAATCAATCTTTCTGAATGACAAAATAAAGTTAATGTAATAAAAACAGTCAGATAAAAATGTTCTTTACATTTAGATGTATTTTTGGACTATAGATTGAACTAAAAAGACTTTAATATTGCTTCTAACTTAGTCATGATTATGATTTTTTTTACTTGTCGCAATTATAATGTGACCTGAATAATCACAATTATCGATTAACCTCATAATCGTGAGATCATTGCTACATCAAACACCACAAGGGAATCTGGATGTGCAACATTGCGGTTGAATACATTGTTGTTATTGGTGATGCCTGTAGCTACGCGCGACCTTGACGTTGACGAAGGAAAAATATATATTCAATCCCCTTAATAGACTTAAGATTAAAATATTTCCATGATAGTGAGCCCTGGATGTTGTCGTGGCATATAGTTTTCTGTCAGCTGTCAGTGAAGACGCTCGGAGCCTTGTGTTTCATGACAGTACAGATTATACTGAGTTCTCTTGATTCTAGCCTTGAGAAACAGCCTTCCCTTTGCTGCTGCATTTGGTAAATAACAAGGATGAACACAAAGTAGGGAAGTAGAGATTTTGGCATATCCCCTCTGTATCAAGTCTTTATCTGTGTGATTTCAAAGGGTTAAATGTGTGGCAAAAGGGTGAAATAGGCCGATCCATCACAGCCTGAGCACACTGTATCTGCCTGTACCAGGAAGAGAGAAGAGCAAGCTCCAACAGCCTGGATTAGTTTTACTGCAAAGAGTTTGGGAGAAATAATCACTACAGCGCCATGTCTCTGTTTTATGTTGCCATTAGTAATAATTATTAAGGATTATTTCCATTGGAGTAGATTTCGGGAGCTAAAAATAATTCAGATCATGAAGGATATTTTTAAGGTTAAACGAGGGGTGATTTGAGATTTCTAATGGAAATACTTTCCATGGAAACGACGTCCATGTTGCTGTGAAGCTAAACAGTAAAACTAATACTTACATTTCAATGTAAAATGTCACTTTGATTTATTCCTCTGTCCAAATGTATTTAAATGCACACAAATTCTCTGTTGTTCCCGGCTATATTAGCTTCACAATCTATTTTAAATTGATCATCATAAGGCCGACATAAATCCCTCCTCTAGGACAACAAATATGAGATCTGTGATTCATGCTCACAAAAATACTTTGTGAGAACGCAGTACAACATCATCGATAGTTGATAGAAGAACATGAAAACCTATGATTGTCATTATTTAATATAGATAGATTCAAGATAGGGTTGGGTTTAATTAGAACGGAGATAATAACCTTTATAAAATGTATACAAGATTGTTTTGTACATCATAAATCTAAAACAATCAAACAGTTCTAAAACACCAAATTATTCATTTTATGAAATAAAATAAAAATAATAAGAAAATTGAAGACGTCGTGAAGATTATGGTGACTGAGTTTGCATGTCTCTCCCTGTGACGGTGGGTTTCCTCTGGACTCTCTGGTTTCCCCAATCAACAAAAAAAACCATTCCCAGCTCAAAATCTGAAGATGGTTTTGTTTCCCCAGTGGAACTGAAGGAAGGGTCAAATGCAGAAGAAGATTTTCCTTACGGGGACAATAACATGTACCTTGACCTTAACCAGATACAGTATCTACGTGGGAGATATGATAATGTAATATCATAGCAACAACAAATTGTGATTTTATCCAATGTTTATTATCCAGTTTGGAGAGCTTGTGTTAACACTATTATTCAGTGATTATTGTTTCAATTCAGATCTAACAGAGACACTGACCCTCTACTGCCCCTCTCTTCTGGCCTCAGTAAGTGACAGGTGGATTTAACCTATCGCAGTGAGGCGTGACCTCTAAAAAGGGACAGATACCTCCAGTTATAAAGCTGCAAGACTTTGCCTTTGTTCATGCACCAAACAGTTACAAGTAAAACCTGATGCAGTCTAAAAGGATTGAGTGCAGTTTTGCTCCTGAGACAACAGTGTGTTTTTACTTGATTTTAGACATTCCCAAAATGTGAGGCTGGATAATGCATATTAGATCATGTAATTTATCACAACTACAAGAGTCAACTGAAGGAAGTGTTTGTCAACTAAAGATGATTAGTTGACTAAAAGCTGACAACATTTTTCAACACACTACAAGAAAGACTAGAAGCTTCCAGGAGTTCATGCAAAAATAATAAAAGAATCAGAATCAGAATCAGAATCAGAAAAAGGTTTATTGCCATTGCCAATGAACAGGATTCACAAACATAGGAACTTGCTTTGGTGATTCGGTGCAACATAAAACAATGAACAATAAAACATGCTAAATTTAAACAGAACAGCACAGTAAACAATACATTTAAATGTAAAATGGCAGAATGAACTTACTCCTGAATGGAAATGATTGACTAAGACGCCATCGACCAGGGACTGAAGACCTACTGCCCCAGAGTAAAAATTTAAATAGGTATTACGTTATTGCAGAGGTTGGACTGCAGTAGTTTGTGCTGTAATATTTTAAATGTACAATAATAAAATGTTCTTTTTAATATGGCAATAACAAGACTCACTTCAAAACTCAAGCGGCAACATTTTGTCTGATATAAACATGCTGTATGTGCCTTTTTTTACACTGAAAACAACTGCTGTAATCTCTCCAAACACAGGCAAAAGGGCATTATCACTGAAAGGCAGCATGGAGGACATGTCCCCATGCTCACACACAGACACACACATAAAAGCACATACATACAAGTCCCGACAATGGATCTGGAAGACCTTATTAGTCTCTGGAGCCGGAGCTGAAGGGGAGGGCCAACTCTGCTCCCATTCTGCCAATACCAACACATGGCATGGACTGGAATAATGGACGAATGAAAGTGGGCAAAATGGCTCATTCAATCACAGTGCCCAGTGATATAGCAGAGAAAATAGAGCATGTTTGGCCTAAACATAGTGCTCTGAGACTTGCTGATGCAAGTGGAATAATGAGCTCATATGACACACGTGTTCGATGTTGTTTTAAATGGAAACATGATTGCTAAATGACCAGAGAGGAAGAAAGTGGTTTGCCAGACATATGAGCCTCAAGTAGAAAGGCTAAAGTGCACAATGGATTTGGTATAATTGCCAACTGATAGTACATGGACTCAGCAACCTGAAGGGAATTGAGTTATTGATAGAAGAAAATCGTTCTTTCATTCTCACTATGCTCATGAAGGCAAGTGTGAACCAGGCAGATAAAGGGGGGTATGAAGGGTCACCTTTTTTATTCAGATATCTTCCAGTTGGACATTTCTTGAGCAGTTTCTACAGCTACTAGGCTGATTCTGAAAGGTGTGAATAAAATAGTTGAAAATTAGTTGAAAAAATTTAATTGTATTGGACAATAATGGACTTACACAACATTTTGATGCTCTGAACAACATCACAGCACATAGGGACAATAAATATCAATTTGTGATCTGAACCCTGTGATCGTGTTCTAAGCTGTGAAAGAACTGAATATGGATTTGGTATTTGGAATATTGCCCTCCTGTATCAAAAGCAGAAGATTATCATAAACTGCTTACACAAAAGGAAGCCTATATCTATCAGCAGTGGTTGCCATGCCAACTCAGTCCTCTGCATTTACGCCCGCTTCCCTGTGCCTGACTATCTGAACAATCAAACGGACAAAGACTGAAAGTTTGGTGGAGGGAGTGGATGGTAAATCAGTGCGAACAGTGCTGAGCATCAAACCCTGCTTCAGCGTCTGTGGCGTTATGTTCCCTCAGCACCACATTCACATGCGTCTGCTCTTCTGATGCTCTGTGCCTGCGTCGGCTGAAAAACGTGGTGATTGTACCGCATGTGATGTTCAACAAAATCCCCTCTTTTCATCCCACCCACAGAAATCGTGACATCTAATGCTCGTTACTTATTTATAAGCAGCCAGACATCTCTGGAGAACTGACTGTCAAGACGAATTTGACTGAGAGTAGCACTGTTGTTTTAAGTCCCATAAGTATCATGCTACAAGAAACACATTTGTTACCAACAACTGATGAACACAGACTTGACTTTGCTTGGCTAAAATACTCCAGTGTTTTTCTTTCATTCCATTATATACTGTGCATTTTATCCTGTTCATGTATGAGCTGGATTATTGAACTGGGTGGGCCAAATGCTCTGTAAGACTGCTCCACCTGAGACACAGTTAAGAGTAAAACCTTCTATCCTTAGAGACAGTGCTAATCTTCTTTGAGAAAACACTCCTAATGCACTGTATTACATCAAATGACTGTTGATCCTAAATAGAAATTGCTCTACAGAGACGCTTGTCTTATGAACAATTTGTTTATTATTTATTCTTTCTTTAAAGTAAAGTAACCAATAAAGTCAGCTTACTTGCTTAATTGTCCCTCAGTTTGTGCATTTGTGTGCTCAAATAGTACATTGTTATAATAAAGTATAATAGAATACTATTAAAATGTGTACATGTATTTGTGCTAAAAATAAAAAAGATCTCTCAATATATTTATAAACCTTTTCACTGTGATGGGTGTTCTGCATGGTTAAGCCCATTAACATGACAGTATTGACGCGTGAACTGGCTCCATTGTTTCACTGAAGGATCTCAGATTGTCTTGGTTTGTGCCTTTTAAAGGCCTGATCTCACAGTGAAGGGTTTGACTTGAGTATTATTTTGTTACCCACTCAGTCTTTTCAGAGTTCAGCCGACACGCTGACAGAGGCTTGGCTGTGACGTCAGGCGCTCGGGGAAGTCAATTAAACACAAAATCGATCATCAGAGAGACTGGGTATGAATAAAAAGCAGCTTGTGGGAAAGAGATTTCGTTTCCTATTTTTTGCAAATTAAGCACTAAATACTAAACATGACTTAAGCGCAGACTTTAAGATTTTTTTACATAGATATTTTAAAGAAACATGTCATGTGCAGCACAAATATGAGTTATTGTGTCTTCTGTGCAAGTTTGATCCTGTATGGAGCTCCTGCACATATGGTCACGCTATCCCAGCATGCACCACCAAACTCCACACAGGCAGTGCTGGTGGCAGTGAATTCACGCAGAATCCAACCGCGTCAGCCCCAACTATCAAAGTTAACATAATAATATATCATAACACATCAATAACTGTATTGGCCTATTTATTTGGTGAGTAGTTTGAAGAGAAATGATCCCAAATGCTTGGCAAAACACTGTTTGACTGAAGTGAATAAGTCTTTATACAACAGCTAAATTAGCTAAAGCACAACACGTTTTAACTTTTATTACAAGATCACGTCATTTTAATGGTCAATATTATATGTACAGGGCTTAATAATAAAGACTTTTTCTCACAAACATCTCCTTGATGATATTAGAGGGTAGAAAGTAAATCAGATGTCGGCATATTGAAGATTTAGGGCACAATTAACCTAATCTATACTTTCTAAAATGGCTTAATTAAATTACATTAAATGATGATAAAAGTAATAAATAAATGAAAGATGCAGGTGCAGTAGCTCTATTGTGAGGGATAGATATACTGGATATCGATTTCAGCTGACAGACTCCATATCGGACCCTCCCTAACTGTAAGGGAGCTTGTGTCAATGCTTCACAAATATCCTTACGCAAATATCTATTGTATTACAAAAGATTGAATCAAGTACAACAGGGGCATGGATAACGCTAATGTCTTGTCTTACCTTTGCAGCCATGACCATCGCCGAGCCGCCCCTGATGCCCAGTATGGGGATGTGTGTCTGTGCAGAGATGAAGTCCAGGATCTGTGCGATGGCCTCCTGGTCCGTGTCGTCCCCGAACACTACGCCTTGTAACGAATTCCTCGCCATTTGAGCACAGATCCGGTTTATGATGCTTTTGGGGTCCGTTTCATTCATCGTGACCACCTCGACTTTGGGAGGATACGGAATGTGAAGGAAGTCCTCTTTTTCAAGTCCTGCCCCTAATGCCACTTCACTAGAGTTTCCCACCAAGATGACAGCAATACTGAGAGAGTTGATGAGTTTGGGGCTGATTGGCGGCAGAGGTGCAGAGCCTGGGGAAAAGGGAGGCGGGATGACCACTCTCTGATTGGGGCCTCCTCTCTGGCCCCCTTGTCCTGTGTGCGCTCCTCCAGGTCCAGGGCCTCCAGCTCTGCGACAGTGGCAGACGGGCAGGAGTAGGGCACACACCAGGAGCACAGAGAGGAACAGGGAAAGAAGAGGCGGTTTCCTCCAGGACTGCTGCTGCTGCTGCTGCTGCTGAAGAAGAGGAGGCTGAGAGGAGCGGCTTGCAGAAGGACACAGAGGGGAGCAAACCGAGCGCTTGTCCTGAAGATGGGAGGGAGACAAGTGGAGGCCGACAAGCATTGTGGAAGAGTGTTGAAGCCGTCCCTAAAAAGAGAAACAAAAAAAATATATAGTTTAGGAATTAGATTTCTTGAAGGAATTGGATTTCATGATTCATGAAAACAATTATATTGCCATATGAAACGCCAATGTCATGGTAATAATTAGGCCAATATTATTATGTATATGTATTATTATGTACTGCAATACTGACATCATTGCGATAGTTCCTTTTTGACACAATCCTTTCAGGTATTCAAACAAATATGTTCATGCATTAGTTAAAATAAAAAAACAAAACTGTAACTAATGCTGTGTTCCAGTTGTCCTGAGTTAGACAATCCAACATGGCTGCACCCTGCATTTGGGGTGCGTATTCCACAGTTAAAATATGGTGTTATTTTCCCTTTAGTTTCTCTCTACTGTCCACCCGCTGTTGTGAACCCGCTGTTGTGAACCCGCTCTTGTGAACCCGCTCTTGTGAACCCGCTCTTGTGAACGTGCGAACCCCTGTTGTGAACCCGCTGTTGTGAACCCGCTCTTGTTGAACCCGCTGTTGATCTGTGTGAAACCGCTCTTGTGAAACCGCTCTTGTGAACCCGCTCTTGTGAACCCGCTCTTGTGGACCCGCCCTTGTGGACCCGCCCTTGTGAACCGCTCTTGTGAACCCGCTCTTGTGAACCCGCTCTTGTGAACCCGCTCTTGTGAACCCGCTCTTGTGAACCCGCTCTTGTGGGACCGCCCTTGTGGACCCGCTCTTGTGAATCTGCTCTTGTGAACCCGCTGTTGTGAACCGCTCTTGTGAACCCGCTCTTGTGAACCCGCTCTTGTAACCGCTCTTGTGAACCGCTCTTGTGAACCCGCGCCTTGTGAACCTGCCCTTGTGAACCTGCTCTTGTGGACCTGCTCTTGTGAACCTGCTCTTGTGAACCTTGCTCTTGTGAACCTGTTGTTTGTGAACCTGCTCTTTGTGGACCAGCCCTTTGTGAACCTGCTCTTGTGAACCTGCTCTTTTGAACCTGCTGTTGGAACCTGCTTCTCTTGTGAACCTGCTCTTGTGAACTGCTCTTGTGAACCTGCTCTTTTGAACCTGCTGTTGGGAACCTGCTCTTGTGAACCTTCCCTTGTGAACCTGCTTTGTGAACCTGCTCTTTTGAACCTGCTCTTGTGAACCTGCTCTTTTGAACCTGCTGTGGGAACCTGCTCTTGTGAACCTGCTCTTGTGAACCTGCTCTTGTGAACCTGCTCTTTTGAACCTGCTGTTGGGAACCTGCTCTTGTGACCTGTCCCTTGTGAACCTGCTCTTGTGAACCTGCTCTTGTGAACCTGCTCTTGTGAACCTGCTCTTTTGAACCTGCTTGTTGGGAACCTGCTCTTGTGAACCTGGCTCTTGTGAACCTGCTTCCTTTGAACCTGCTCTTTTGAACCTGCTGTTGGGAACCTGCTCTTGTGAACCTGCTCTTGTGAACCTGCTCTTGTGAACCTGCTCTTTTGAACCTGCTGTTGGGAACCTGCTCTTGTGAACCTTCCCTTGTGAACCTGCTCTTGTGGACCAGCTCTTGTATTGCTTCGGAGCTTCTGCCGTTATAAATGTGATGCAGCACTAATGTTGCTAAAGTCTACACAGAGCTAAAGACAACAAAAGGAGAAATTCATTCTTAATTGGATCCATATTTTGGTTGTGTTGAGCACTTTCCTATTGTTTATTATTTGATTTGCATTGTACATAAACAGTAATGTACTGCTCTTCGTTCAAGGCCAATTTAGACAATCTAAAACAATCCAACATTTTCTTTTCCGTCAGATGGAGGACCTTGATACTATTGCGATATATTTGGTTTGTTGTGATATTGGTTATTGCCTCAGTCAATATTGATCTATTGTGTAGTCCAAATAAAATAATCTATTAAACCTTTTCTTGACCTATTACTGACAGCCCCTTTTAGTCAAAATTGAAATCAAAAGACCTGAAAACCATCAAACAAAAGGAAAGTGTGGATTTATATTCAACCCTTATGTGAATGGAAGATTGAACAGTTAACTGGAACATTCTTCATGTATTCTTTGTGTATCATCATGACCAAAGGGATTCTGGTAAATCGTGATCTGGACAGGCGAAATGTTACACTTCAATTATTGCAGCGGCACTTGCATACGCTGCATTATCAAAGTACATTCTGCAAAGCTCGTAAGCTCCCGTACAGTATCAAGTGACAACGCCACATTCATTACACTGTGCGGCGCCTTCCTCGGAGGAACCCTGTGGCACACATCAAAGAGAAGCAGCCATTGTGTGTGCGTGCGTTTTCCCAAAGTTGAGACAGCAGCACTGAGCCAGTTTTGACAGATTGACAGGCTCACAGCTTCATGGACTCGCTGCCAGGCTAAGTGACCATTAGACACCGAGACCCGGCCACAATGCCTCTCCGCTTTACTCCCTTTCAGCCACAACAATCTTTTCTGTGGTTTTTGACAACCTGTTTCTTTCAGTTGCTCCTTTCGACAATCTACAATCCCTTTGCTGGTCCAAGAAGTCTCTAGAGCTATTATGTACAGCTGTGTATAAGCCTCTTGGGTGGTCCAAAAATCAATACCCAGATACTTGTCAATGCCATTCAAAATAGGCACGCATTGAAACAGGTATTGGCCCTGAAAACAATGACATACACAAACGTTTATATCGTGACATCAATATTAGAAACATCTGCTAAAATCTTATTATACTACATTGTATTCTTTATGTTCCCAAGTATGAGATCAATACAAGTTTAGTCTAGTACAAGTCCAGCTTCATTAAAATCATGCAGTATCAAATTTTCCACTACTATTTTTTACTTTTGTTCTCATTTACATAATTACACAAAATTATGTAAATGTAGTGAGAACTGAGCAGTAACATCATTTTAACTTTAAACCAGAGGCATATAGTAAAACCATATGTTCCATGTTAGTTTTGTCCGTTCTTTGAAGCCAGTAAGCCAGCGCGCTTACAAGTGTGTCGAAGTATAACCCGAGGCATATTTAAGAGCTGATAAAGACTGTTCATGCTAATATTTTGAATTAAGCATGGAGAGGCTCTTCAGGAAAGATATAAAAGGACGTCATAGTTAGGCCCCATTCTTTAACCTTTTAATATTTTATGCATGAAGATGCGTTTGTTTGGTGTACAGAGGAAAACCAAATAAAAAGTGAAACATGTGCAAGATCAGAGCAGGAATCCCCCGCGCGAGAACCTGCATCTGAAACCATTTTTGTGTCTGAAACGTTTAATTAGCCTTAGTTTGTCATTTTATGCATTCAAATTGTAAATACGTTGAATTCCCCATAAGGACACCAAGGCTGCATGGAAAAGCGAGAGATAGACAGCGAGGAAGCGAGTGGGAGGAAGCAGCAGCAGCAGCAGCGTGGAGAGCAGCGAAAGAGAGGAGGCAGAGAATAAATAGAGGCACACACAAAAGAGATGGAGGTGGAGAAGGAACAGCAAAAAGAAACCCAACGGAGGGAGGTGTGGAGAGCGCTAACAGCTGAAGAAAGATGAAATGATTAGCAAGAGCCTCCAAAGAAACGGGTGACTGCAAAGAAAACCATTGAGATGTAAAGCCAAACCTGCTGAAACTAGATAATAGTATAGTAGAGTGTGCAGAGTGTCTATAAATATAATAATAATAACACAAATAATACAAATAATAATCCGAAACAGCAACAATTAGACTAAAAGAATCCTGCAGAGACAATATCCTAATGTGATGTTTCTGCTTTTTTGTGGTTAATTTGACTGGTTTGTCCTAACCCAGGACATCTTAAAGGTGAAAGTATGTGAGATTTCTGTTTCAAATTCTATAAATATGATTTATTTGTGTTCCCAGATAAGAAATAAACATTTAATCATTTAATAACAAGTAATCATGATTTATTCTTAATTACAAAAGCGCTGAGCCTTTGGTGAAGTGGAGAACTCAGAGCCTGTTTGATTCTGGCTCCGACAATGTGCTGAATGTCCTCCCCCATTGTTCTTCTCCATTTCAAGCCGCATTGTTCTGTTCAATTAACAATGTTCAATTTAGTGTTTTTGTTTTCAAAACAATTATTCAATCAGAGATGACATTTTTGTCATAATCCACCACTCAAAGCTGAAACACAATTTTAAATAAAATAAAGCGAAGACATTGAACTAAACAGCAGAGTTAAACCTATTTAGATCTGGCACCACTTAACAGCAGTGCTCCGTTTCTATGGAAACTATTGAAATAGGCCTCCACCCTGATTGACAGTGATACTTTATGCTGTCCACTTCAGGTCCTCCTCAGCCTTGCTTTATAGAATACACTCAACGTGCCTGGCAGTGGATTATACATTTGCCTGGTGAAAAGCACTTTCTGGACAAAATGGCAAAAACAATTTGAATCAAAATGTGTTTCCTCATCTTGATTAGTAACAACATTTTCTGAACAGCTAATTAATATGACGTTAATGTAGAATGTTTATGATCAAAGACAAGGCATTCTTTTAAAATAAACCTCAAACTAAGAACAAATGAATGCTTCCTGCTCCAAGGCCATTCAACACACAAAATGATCCAGTTTTAATCCTCAAAAATCCAATATATAATATGATATAAAGAACAAGTCCATCAGGTTTTACATTCAGCTGAAACATAACACTTTTGAACATCTTTCTTCGACACCAGGCTCTGGGATGATGCCCCCCGCTCCTTGAGGACAGGCTGCTCTGATGCCCATTTTAAAAAGGAGCACAGACTCTTTTTTGGCTGAAGGCTGTACTTATAGACATTGACTGTGAACAGATTGAGTATGTTTTTGTGGTTGTCTGCTCTTGGTGTGGATGTCGTTATTTTTCTGCCCTTTGCTGCAGAACAGGAACCTACAGCAAATCCATTTTTATCTGAGTTTGCGTTAAACGTAACTCTCTTGCATGTTTTTAATCACAGGTGTTTTTATTGCCTCAAAAAATGAATCACTGTGAGCAGAGTCTCCTTTTTTTCACTATTTTAGACTTATGTGTTGTTTTTGTTTCTTGAAATATAAATAGAACCATCTGACCTGTAACTTGGCCAAGTGATGTCTCCATGGAGATAGATAAATGTAATGCCAGTCTGTGTAACAATCCAGGTGAAGTAAAATCTCCATGAAGACAAACATGGCCATCCACCTTTAAAAAGTGTCTTATTATTCTCTTTTTATTTTTAATGTACTTTTTCCCCCCCTCCAGCGATAATACACCATAGTCAAAAAACAAAATGCAACATGCAGAAAAAATGCATTGCTTATTTCAAGGTTTAAGCCCATTATGTCAATTTATTGAGCAACCAAATAATCAACAACACAAAACAACAAAAACTGTGACATTTGGACTAATCAGAGCCACACCACACACACACACACACACACACACACACACACACACACACAAAACATACCCTCTACCATTACACAGACTTAATTAATAACACTTAAATAGTTGGTCCTTTGCTCCCATTAGAGCCTCACAGATCAAAAGTGAATAATCCAGCATGTGGTTACACTTACTACAGAGGACACATAAATCTATAGGTGCTGTTTGTGTCTCATTACGGCACTTACACATACTGTACACGCACTGCAGGAGGCACAGGGATAAGTGGCAACAACTGCTCCACTAAACACCCACATGTGAGATTTGCTTGTATGCGACCAGAACACTGAGCTGCCATGAAAACGCCGCGCCTCAACAGAGAGGCAGCCGTGCACATGATGACAACGTAAGCATCGGGGGTCAAGTGCTCTGTCGATGCGCGCACACACACAGCTGAGACCTCAACGGGTACGCTGGTCGCCGTTCTGATCCTCAAAGTGATCTGAGCCAGTGTATGCAAGAAATACTGCACAGATCTTACAATTACCTGAGATTTATGCTCACAATATATGCGACATTATGGCAACTGTGTGCACTTGTTCTTCATTTGCTTCAGTAAATTTGAATGTATTTTAGACTCGAGACTCGAAACACACAGTCTTAAAATAATAATAATAATTATTATGAATTTATCTATTATATATAATGATGCATTATATATGTTAATGTATTATTTTTAGAAGCTGCAAGAAGCTGATTGAGCTGATGAAGCTTGATAAGATTGGATATGATTATTATTATTATTATTATTGTTATTATTATTATTATTATTATTATTATTATTATTATTATCATTATTATTATTATTATTATTATTATTATTACACTATTACATTATAACACTTTAACATGTATTTATGATGGGTGTTTTTACTGCTTGTATTTTTAACTGTGAGCGTAACTTGCTACCTGTTTGATGTTTTTTCTTTGCTTGAAATATACCAAAGTAAAACATAAAACTTGGAGAATGTGCCAAAGTATGATTTTAACTTTTTCTATCTCCATGGAGGCATGCAGCTGGCGTGAGCAAAAAAAATTACATGCCGCTGTTTTTAACAAGCTCTTTCTCCATTCCAAACCGTATCTTTATTGGCATTTGTTTCTGGGTTTAAATCTGGAAGAAAAGGCAAGATTTAGGGTCCAAATGTTGACGCGGACACCTTGACATAAGAACATTAAATCTATATTTTACAACAACCTTATCCTACGCAACACATGCTCTTAAACGGGTTGAATGAAAAATTGCAAAGGGCCATAATTAGCCCTCGTGCCTCTGGGCTTTTTCTAGCCATGAACGAGCCATCAGTCATATCACAGTTAACATTCACAAAGAGCATCGATCACACAAATCAAATGGCACAAGCGGCTGACAGAATTAACGCAGCAGCGTGAGCCCCACAAGCGCATGTTCGCATACGGCCACTTATGGACTTCCCATCTGCCAATAAGGAGCCGCATGATCAATCCAGCCATGAGCAGTGTGCTGCTTAAGCACTTAAAAGTTCATCATTCAAGTATCCTGCTGCCCTTGTGTTCGAGCAGCTCCAAATCCCAATTCACATTTAAAGTACAGGCCAACATTATCTGCATTGCTGGATTTCAGATGACATAACAACTTTCCACTGGCCTCCGATGCCTCATTCAAGGGTTTCAAGTGAGAGAAATTAGAATCAGCAATGCAAAACAAAGTACTTTATCTTTGAAAAGGTCTAAAGCGCTGTCATTTGTCATTTATAACACAAAAAAAGAGTGAAACCCATGAATAAAAGGGGGTAGAGAGCAGATTTTTGGTGATGCACAGAAAGATCAGGCCCACTCAGCATGCTCTGTGGATTTTTCTTTTTGGTTTACAGAAAACGGCCTCCTGCACCTCATCTGCGAGCGACGTCATGACACTCTATAATCTGAAAACGGCCGAAATCACATGTGACGTGTATTTGAAAGCCTTGGCCAACATAAATCAACAGGTGTAACTATAAGGGAGCACATTTGCCTACGGAGGGAGGGCAATCACAGGTGAGAAGTGAACTCACAGTGCACATTAATACAATAATGATTTATGAGGATTTTTACTGTAGAAAGTATAATCAAGATATCAAATTGTGTCTATAAACATGACATGAACTGTTACTGTTGGTAAATTGTAGTCTTGGATAAGTAAAGTAATATCAATCCGCTGCTATATTATTTTGAGCAATAGAAAGTTGGATGTAAAACAGTTGATGTAGTCATTGGATTGATAATAAAAACAACTGTAATAATAAGAGCTTTTACAATAAAAGAAAACATCTGATGAGCCGTAGAAATTGTGATATGTTGTAAGTAGGTTGGGGTAGTTCACAATATGATGGTAAGTAAAAGTTGTGTCGCATTTTCTATTCTATATACATCTATACCAAAAATTGAGCCAACAAGATGCCAGTAAAGGGTGGCACACTTTCACAATTTGTATTGCTCTACCTAAGAATGCATTTGGACTCTTTGATACTTGCTTTTGGTCTTCATTTCGGACAGATTGTTGACAGCGTTTAATAAGGGCAATGCCTCTCTCTGCGCTGTCGTTGATGACCTTCAGGGAATTCACTTTTTGTCACAGGTTCTCATCTGTGAGAATGGACCTCACATCAACATTGTGAAGAAGTGTGCCACTCCTAAATGTGCTGCAGTTGACTCCATTTTTGGAACAGAAGCTTACAATACCAAATGACAAGATTAATTAATTCTGTAAACAACCCTAATGTAGGTTGTGTTAATTACATTGATTATTATCACATTATTGCCACACCGTGATCATTATTGTAAACCATGTGGTGTGTCATATCAAATAGTGAGGTATCTAATGGCTACATGTAAACAAAACGAAGGGAAAATAATAAGGTGATTATCTCTGGAGACAGGGCTTTAGGAGTGAAAACAGCACAGATGTAAAAAGCTGTCCAAGACACCTGGATAACACAACAGAGACTCAGAGGCCATTATTTGCAACATGACAATAAGCATCTGGCATTTCACTTCACAATGTAGGTCACAGCTCAGCTGTATGCAAAACAACAGTTTCTACCACACAGGCAGCATTCCATTTAGCTTGTAGTGTTTTCAATCTCAGCACAACATTTTGACTCCACTTTAATTACATTTCACAATACTAATTAATGGAGATTAAGGCAGAAGCTTCACCTGCTCCAATTCTCAGTTTTTCATTTATTCAGATCAGTCTGTCAGGGCTGTGTGACGATGTTGTGTTCAGTCGGCTGATCAGAAGTCCTGCTGCTATAATGACACCTCGACAGGAGAGGTACAAACCAACTCACACTATTTACGTTCTTTACAATTATTCAATTCTTCCTCGAAGAGCAGCAACAGTTGGAGTGAATGAAACAATTATGTACAAAATGATGCGACCTTTAAGTGTTATTAAAGTTACCAAATTATACATGTTATGAAATAATCCAAATATCCCTCCTTAAAAGAGTTCTATTTTGACTGATTTATGCATGGTTGAGTTATCCAACAACAATAAAAACACGAAGATTAAATCCGCTGCCAGCCACAATGAAAGAAATCTTCTGATCACATACACAACTCACATGTTTTAAATAAAGTACTTCTTTACATTAAATCTAACCATCAGTTGAACAACATTTAAAGTCAGCATAAAAAGGATCACACAAATGAACAATTAAGATGCAAGTTACATCTTATTTAGCAAACAAACCGCTGCTGGAATGAAGCTATTTTTGAAGCGCTTTGTTTTACCTCCTTTGCACCAAGAACCTTTGCCCAGATGGAAGAAGCTGAAAAAAGGGCGCGACCCGTCATTTACAAAGGCCAAACGTTGGGTCAGTTCAGAGACTCAGAAAGCAGATGGGCGTGTCTGATCACTTTACTGGGACATTTTACAAACTTTTGTTTTTGATAATAAGACTGCCATACCATGAAACCAAACAAAAGGACAAAATTGATTCAATAAAAGCTCGTATATGTAAAACATATACAGTAGATGACCTATAGGGGGTTTCCATCCATAGTCAGGTAAGATTTACGAGCAAGGAACAGCCGTTTAAACATTTATTTAAAACAGCTAAATAAGGTTATATGATTTTATTTATCAAATCATATCTATGATGTAACACTCTTTGGTCTTTGTGTACAATAAATCTGCTTGGAAACCTCTACCAACAATATGTCACACTTGCTGCTAACTGGAATGTATAAATTATAAACTTGACCAAAATTGTCAAACTCGAGACAACTTCTACTGTAGCTGAATGCTAAATGGACTCCCTTATGTCTTAATGAAATGGATAGTCGTATGCTCTTTAATCACTGTTATAAAACCTGAATGACATTCCCAATCTGCTTGGATTTTCCCAAAAGGGGAGAGTAGAAAGGTTGCAATTGAATTTGTATGACTTTTATTTATTTTTTTTCAAACTGCATGCATACAGGTATTTTAATCATCAGAAAAGTCAAGTTCCCTGTCTTTTCTTACTTATTTTGAACGGAAAAGAAATTACACTTTCATTGAAGAGTCTCCAGTGTTTGATTAAGAGCACTTTCAGACCAGTCGAGAATCCTCACATTCATAATTGCACTTACTACGACATGCCCTCTTACTGAGCAATACACGGGCTTTCAGTCATCGCGGACACGGTCAAGAGCAAACGTAAATGAGCAGTGTGTAGGGGTTAGACAACACAATGGACCCAGCTGATCGCACCAGAAGGAGGTAAATGTGGGATGGAGCCAGGGTCCATCAATCCTCTTAGGTCTTCATTACCTCATTGAAGCCATGTATTCCTCTGGGGCTAAATCTGCTGCTGTGGACTTAATTTAACGGCAAAGTGACATGCTATTCCTCAATGCAGCAACACTTTACAGCACGGAGTTTGGACCACCACAGTGCACACATATAGTCACCGATGTGTCATGACAACCACAAGTCACAAGAGTCTTCTGTAAACATTCGTGTTCTTTACAAAGACGCACTCAAACTACAGTAGGATCTAGACAATGTATCTGACCCAAACTACACACAAAAGTTCACACAATAACAACAGTCCGTGCATGATACCTATTCTATATTCTATATACTATTTAGTATAGAAAAAAGCTAAACGGGCCAGACCTCTCCATGCCCTCTCCTTTCTGCTGTGGTCCTTTTAACCCCAATAAAATTAAATGATAAAATAATTCACATATTAAATTCTACTGAGGCCACAAATCAATTAATCAACTAAGCGACCGAGGTCCCAGCCAGGTTCCAGCAAAGGTTTCAGAAAAGACAAAATACAAGTCCCAGATGTGATAGTTTTGCTTTTTAACCATCGTCAAAGGCCATTTGGTTTTCCCCACTTTACTGGGAACACGATTTCAGTGTTGAACTGCTAATGCGCCGCTCTCTAGAGGTGTTCCCATGGCGCCTTCGACTCATGGGACCAGTTGTAATGAGAAACTAACAATTCATCTTGTCTCCCGCCTTAATTCCTATAATTACCTGCAACCTCACACCAATCCTGTGGCCATAATAGCTCCATGGTTACAAGTGCCAATAAAAACAATGTATTTTTCAAAGTAGACTACTGGTGTTGTTAAAAAGAAAAGATGAAATGATGGAAATTACCCTAAAAGTTAACAAGTATTGTTGATTGATTTTTAGTTATAGTTTTCAGATAATTTTTTTGCCCGTAGACTTTATTTGACAGAACAGAGGGGTGAAACGGGGGAGAACGGTGCTGCCCGGTGGTCGAGCCCACATATGCCAGGCTCCAAGTACAGCCAGCCGAGTGTGGAGAGTTTAAATCCTGACAATTTACTGCATGTCCTACCACTTTACGCCTGCCTTTCCTGTCTAATAAAGCCTTTGGGCCAAAAAATTATTTTTAAAAAACTACACTCAAAATCTGGTTACAATCTACCTGAGCACATTTATTAGTGAAATGTACAAGTAGGTTAAAAATATATTTATATTATTGTTTAATTCAGCTGCTGCCTGTATATTTATAGGTATTACAGTACATTAATTCTTAAATTGTCATGTTTGTATAGTGTGAGCTTTTAGAGAAAAGGTGTAAAAGAAGGGTATTGTGTTGTTTTAGCTAAGCTTGTACAAACAGATTATAAAAAAACCTGTTTGAGCGCAGAGTGCTGAATTCAGTAATAGAACTGCACACATCGTGGGTAGAAGCAGAATCACAGCACTGGGCCCTGCTCTCTATTCTTAGCCTCTTCCCTCACAGTCACACATGGCTGGATATAGACGAAGGGACTGGAAGAACAGCATTTCAATGAAGAGAGAAGTGGTGACGCAGAGGACTTAATTAACTATTACTACTACCAAAACCATGCATGCAGTTTCTTTGTCCCTACAGCTTTGTCTAAGGGCAACCACTTCACCTGATGTCCACCATTTGTCTTGCTGTAAACTTCTAACTGATATTTGCTGATCAATATTTTTTAAATCCATGGAAAGGTGTACAAATTGAAGTAACACTGTAGTTTTCGCAATATAACATAATGTCTTATGGATATCATACATGTTGTTGTTTTTATGACGCTCGTGTAAACACACAGAAACATCTTTAGCTTCATTTCTCTTCATCTCCCTTAGAAATAGATTGAAATTGAAAAAATATCGGGTTGATATACTGAGAAATGAAACCATTACCCAATATCGCAAATATCGATATTGACAAAAACATGAACCCATCCGTAAAAGATTCAAACTACTGACCACAAGTTAAAAATGGGAAATATTCTAGTCTCTATTCTGAAAATATACAAAGATATTACACATTTTAACAGTTCAACACTGACATATGCAAGTCTCGTTTTGAAGTTGCCACAAAGTCACAAAGCGTCTCATGTGCTTAGAGTTCTGCAGGTCAGTGGATGTAAATGTGGGCCAGCTCTGTTAGATTTCAGAGCAACTGGTCTCAACAGGCACAAAACTACCAAATCCAGCCAAGAGTCTGAGCCGCGACGGCACCAGGAGACAAGCCTGAGCGGCTTCTCTGGCAGCAGTCAGACATTTGTGACCGAACAAGGGGATTTGTGCATTTGCAGTTTGAAAATTCATGACAGAAAAAAGGCCATCACAAAAAACTGGTCGACTCAAACATCACTGACGATCAAGGACTGGACGGACATAGTAAGGGACATCAAACAAAGGAAAAAAATAACAGTCAGACTTAATTGGGAAATGGACAAATTTCAAAGACTTGGGACCATTTGGGACCGTTATTTTAATTTAATTTAAATATGTCCTGATTTTGTTTTTTTTGCGTATTTAGTTGATGTTTATTTTTATTTTTATTCTGCTCTCTGGTCAGTTTATGTTGTGTTCTGTGTTCTTTGTTTGTTCAGTTTTGTATACATTTGAAAACAAAGAAAAAGAAAAAGAAACAAAAAATGAAATTCCATGGCAGAAACACTTGGTTCATAGTTGGCCTAACAACGTTACAGAAAACAATTTGATTATATTTTACACGTTGCTGATACTTTTAGCTGTTTCTTTGAGTTTGGGGGTGGTGAGTAGTGAAAACTTATGGAAAGAACAAGCATCAAACTTTGAATCTATACATTTCAAGTGCATCTGCATTGGCTGTACTTATTGTCTTTTGTAATGTCTCAAGTAAGAGAACATTTTCATGAGCTTTGTTATACTTTACCTTAACAACGCTTACAAGGCAGAATGAAAACCAAACAAAAGTTCCACCTCACTAGCCTCATTATTGTGCCTGAGAAATTAGAATGAACAAGCACAGAATAATAATAATCAAAAGTAAATATTCTTTTAAAAAAAAGAGTGCTTGCCACCTTACAGCTAAAGCAACATCAACATTTGTCTTTCCAGAGCAAATTCTAAAAATACAAGATTATAATGTGATGAGTAGTATCGCTGTCGCAGCCCAGAAATGTCCAGTGATTCCTTAATTTGACCGCAACAAATCGTGATGCATATCCTTTACCTCAAGAAGCACCAGATGTGTCACAGTCAATTGCACAATAAAACACAAAACATCTGCAGATAGAAACAGGCCCAGATATTTCACATGACCTCATACTGCCACAGGTCAGAGTGTCTTCAGCACTGTTCAACTATTTTTAAATGAATGTGGACACTCAAGAGAATTGTCTGCTAGGAAAGTTAATTACGGATTTAGATTTTAGTCAGAGTATCAAGCAGACTAATGAGGGCAGAGGAGTGTCATGAAGATGCAAGGCCTACCTTGAACATTGCCAGCCCAGATGTCCTTCCTGCTTTTCAGAACTGGCATGATGGAGTGATCTGGGCTTCAGCTCCTCCTCTCATAGCCTCGGATGTGGGGATGGTGGACAGAGGAAGTGGGCCCAGACTGGAGGTGGTCTGCTCAACGTCCGTTTCAAGGAAGGTGGACGTGGCTGAAGCCGTTGAGAAGATGAGGCCAGATGTTCAGTACTATAACCAGGGTAATGGACACAGTTACATAAAACTTAAATATGTCTTTGAGCTGGAAGAATCAAATCTCAAGAAGGCAAGACCTCAATGTCTGTGCACACATGAAACAAATTAAAGATTATAGAGGGAAAATGTGGAGAGGCTGCAGTTTAATCCGCCTCCTTCCATCGGACTCCTCTCTGCTGGTGCTGAGAGCTCGCTGAAGTCTCCTCCCAGAAGTCTGCAAGTGTGTGAACACGGTTGCCGTGGAGATGAGGAGATGAGCAGGGTGTATATTCCTCTTCTTCTCTTGCTCTCTTCTTTCTTTGGCTTTCTCTTGCTCTTTACTTTGGCTTCAACCATCAGTTTGCTGGGCCGCCTCTCAGCCTGGTCCAGAGGAGAGAAGGACAATTAGATGTTAGAACAATACAGTTGATTAAGGCTGGATGGAGTCATTTGTCCCATGGGTTAACAGTCAAATCAAAAGGGTAAACATGCTCTATTTGTGCTGTCCACCAACAACCATCATGTAAATTTACGGTTTATTTTTATATGTAGTATAAAAAGTATGAGGACATATTCAATATGAATCAAATTATCTAGCAATTTAGTTTGTCTTATTTGAGGGCACAGATTTTTATTTATTCAGAGTTCCTGTTAAAATCTAAATCATACATTAGGTTGAAACCCACGAGCTGCAGAGCTCATTTAAAGTGGTTACACCACACTTTAAAAGATGCCCTAAATCATTCAGACTGTTTGGGCTGAAAGACGCCCAGCGCAAAAATCATCACTAAACTTTTAGGATGAGGCTTATCTCTGTTGATCAAGAATATTCAGAATATTCTAAATACTTTTACATTTTGACTTAATATGAGTAAAAGATTACCATAGTTTCAAATAATAACTCAAGTGTCCGTCCTTCTCACAGGGAGTTCTGGTTTTGTACCATAGTTTAAAAGTGACAAATGTGAGTGGATCGAGATCTTCTTTTTAACATATTTTACCATTTCATAGTTGATATTTGAATTGATTTCTAAAAACTTTATCTTTTTGGAACTGATTTAAAATGGGAGACAATTACATTTTAGGTTAAGCTGTACAGATGGCCCTGTCTGGGCCCATACAAGCTCTACAATGACACATTAGTGTCAAGTTGAATATTTCTGTAAAATTACTGTATGAATCAGTGTGTGATTTTCCAGAGTTCAAGTTTCAACCATCTGGGTCAATCAAGCAGGAAACAAGACAAAGGAAAGTGTGGGCGCAGGGCAACAGAATATACTATTGGTTTGAAAATGCAGGAGGAGAAGCGGGGGCAAAAATAATGTATTTAAATTAAAATCATGCACCTCTAACCTGCTCCAGACTAACTGAGTGAGTACAATGTGGAGAACTTGTGAGGAGAGATTTCAAAATAGAAATCATTGTGTATTCTGCTAAAACTCCACTTTACCACTTAGAATAGTGACAATGACAAAGATAATGGATAAAGGTCAAAGGATAGTGCTGAAAACAGCCAATTAGTCATAGTAGGGTGAGAAGGGTTTAACTGTGTGAGCACAAAAATGCAGGTACATATAAAAATATCTTTCGAAGGGACCCTGCTGTCTCAAGTTCAAGCAGAATAGATTTGAGAATCAGAAGCATGCAGAAACACATGCTGACGTACACAGACTTACTGTTCATGCATGCGCATACACGCATTTGAGTGGGTGCTATTTTAATTAACTACTCACCTAATTAACTCTTTTCTGTAACACATAATTTATAGATTGTCGTGAAGATGTTTTACAGAGGAGAAGATTTGAGACACAAAAGTAAAGACAGAGCAAAAATGGTCCTTCATTTTCCTTCATGATGACATCCCACTCAGAACAATAGGACAGGGGCATTGGCCGCTGTGGCAGTCCATCAGCAACGAAACAGACACCACTGGGGCTAAAGTATACTCAAATGAATACAAAAACAAAGACGTACATCTCACATCCAGAGTGTCCATAAAAACAATCAAACACCCAAGCGTTCACTAGGGATGGAAATGCTTCCAACGGTTTTGAAGATGGCTGAAGGAACAAAACATTACAAAACAAAATGGATATAAGGGGGGCAAAATTAAACGAAAACTGTTTCTGTCTATCAGTCTGTCTCTATCTAACACCTGCACATGGCCTTTAGCAGCTTCAAGCCACAGCAAGTCATCACTCATTTGAACCACTGTTCAGCATAAAACTAATTCAAAGCAAAGGTCTCTCTTGCCAGATAGAGAATGGGAATGAAGACGAGTGGAAGGAGCTTAAGGAAGGAAGAATGCCATGTTTTGGAGGTATCCGTAAAAAAACAACAAAGATATTTATTATTCCAATATAATTTTACTTTGTTATGTTATGTTTTGCAGGGAGGGTTGGTGGGTGGGTCGGTGGGAGAACATTGGAAAAGTAACTGCTTATGAGTTAAAAGAGCATGCATTTGCACATAAAACACATCAAATAGACCAGCCTTAATAGAGCCACATCACAAGCGTTGCTTCCAACTGAAAATATTTCCAGAATTGAGTATGACTAAAGTCAACCAAAGAGGTGAGAGTACGTCACTAAAGGCATTTTTGTGAAGATAAACCTCCCAAAAAATTCAGTCACGTGTGAATAGATTTGTGGACATTTAAAAGTGGACACTGACATGATGACAAAAAAGGGTGGATATGGAAACGGTGCAAGACTAAGACCAATTTAGTGAACAATGTCGTTTTTAGTGTGCTTACGTGTGTGTTAATGTGTGTTTTATGTATACGTAAAGCACACACAAATACACACAGGCAGACAGATAGACAGACACAATAGTTAACCTACCTAGAATAACATTAAAGATTCCCCAAGAATATGATGCAAAGAAAAATGGGTGTGGAAGGACCAAAAGAGAGGGAAAAGGGGAAAAAAGTCATTTATGAGGATTTTAGTCGTTTTTGTAGAAAATGCATCTAAGTTTATAGAATGTATGATTGAAGACAAAGAGGAAAAGAGGATGATGAATGAGGATGGCCGTAGTTAAATGAAATAAGAGACTAACAGGTGTGTTGAAAAGGACGGTGGATAAATAATATGGACACAAAACTCCTCTTTTTTCTTAATGTCACTCATAGATAGATAAAATTATAAACCAAATAGATAGAAAAATAGATGAGGAGGCAAATGACAGAGAGAGAGACTATATGAAAAGATGAAGCACCTCCCAGCACCGCGATGAGGAATAAGAAAAATATAAAACGAAAGAAAAAATTGAATACTCCAAAGCCTTCCGTTTTGGGTCTTAAGTGAGGCGAGGGGGGTCCTTCAGTTTTAACCCCGCTCTCTCTCTCTATATCTGCAACTTGTAGGTCTTCTTCTTTGCTCTTCTGTCCGTCTCAAAGCCAGATGCTACCTTCCTTTTCAGATGAGCAGGGAGCCTTGTCAACGCAGCTGTTTCACATGGCACTCAAACAGGCTGCATGGTGGAGCGCTGCTACTCAGTCAGAGATACACACAGGAGCAGAGTCGAAACGCACCTCTGGCAGCGCAGTGCCCAACTCTAACTGCACTCCCTCCTACACAGAGAGAGGAGCAGGGAGAGGAGAGAGAGGGAGGCGCAGGCACGGGTCCCTCTGCTGGACTGTCAACCGAGGGAAGATACTGTGAAGAAAGAATGCTGCAACAATTGTCAAAAAGACACTTCTATACAGAAAGCAATGGCTCCCTCTATTGTTAAGTGGCAACAATGTTTCTCTTCTTTAAATAATTAAATATTGGATTTATTACTGTTTTTGTATTCGTATATCTTTGCTGCGCCGTATCAATCCAGTTTTATAATTTGGATTGCAATATCATCTCATTTCTCTTGTAGATTATAGTTGTATGCAAGTAACATAGTTTGATTAACTGAATATACTGTGACTCCAAGTCTTTGCTGTAAATTAACGGTCAAATTACAACTGTATTTAATCGTTGTTATAACAACAGTTCAATACCGTAATCACAAATTATTCTAGGGGGGAAGGGGAGACTGAGCAATTCATCTGAATAATTGATTGACAGATGTAAATTGCACTTGAGCTACAACCTGGTACAATCCTCTCTCCTGATAAGGTTAATGTATATTGTGCACTGTCCCTGTCTCAAATAAAACTAACTAACTAACTAAGAAAAATTTTATAATTGAGATTATACAACTACTTACACTAATGTGTTCCGATGAGCTAAAACGTTGCAGCCGATTTCAGCTTTTTACTTGTAAAATAAGATCAGCCTAAGAACAGCCTATTTTCTGCACGAGTCAAAATCTCGTACTTTCATTCCATCTGTTGAGTGGCATGTGTGAGCTTTGGTACTGGACCCTCATCAGAATACACATGTAAATGCCAAACTAGCTTTTGAGCAACCTGTAACAGGTCAAGTCCTTCACCTCCTCCCTACTAGACCCCCTGCAGTTCGCCTACAGAGCCAACAGGTCTGTAAATGAAGCAATCAACCTGGCACTCCACTTCATCTTGCAGCATCTGGTCTCCCTGGGAACCTATTCCAGGATCCTGTTTGTGGACTTCAGCTCTGCATTCAACAGCATCCTCCCTGCTCTGCTCCAGGACAAGCTGACTCCACCTACAAGTGGATCACTAACTTCCTGACGGATCGGAGGCCGTGCGTGCGGCTGGGGAAGAATGTCTCAGACACTCGGACTATCAGCACAGGATTTCCACAGGGCTGTGTACTTTCTCCTCTGCTCTTCTCCCTGTACACAAACTGCTGCACCTCCAGCCACGAGTCCGTAAGACTGATCAAGATTGCGGACGACACCACATCGTGGCTACAGGAAGGAGGTGGACCGGCTGGTGTCCTGGTGCAGCGGTAACAACCTGGAGTTCAACGCCCAGAAGACAGTGGAGATGATCGTAGACCTCAGGAAAGTCACAGCCCCCCAGCCCCCCCTTACCATGACAGACTCCCCCATCACCTCGGTGGACTCCTTCCACTTCCTCCTCACCACCATCACCCAGGACCTCAAGTGGGAGCCCTCCATCAGCACCTCATCAAGAAGGCCCAACAGAGGATGTACTTCCGTACTTCCTGCGGCAACTGAGGAAAGCCAAGCTGCCAGTGTAGATGATGGTGCAGTTTTACACGGTCATCATTGAGTCCATCCTCAGGAATCAGGATCAGGAATCAGGATATACTTATTGCCATTGTCAATGAACAGAATTCACAACATAGGAACATGACTTGATGACAGATGCGACATGAGAGACATGCATAAAGAGCATCAGCCACCGGGGCTGCTGGCTTTCACACGGTGCCTACCAGGGTAATTGAACTCTTGGAAAATGAAAAACAGTTCAGCAGTAAGCATACAATGATAAACAACACATATTGAGTACATTACACAAGGTTAAACGTGATGGATATTTTCAGTGGATATTGGGGCAGGGACACAAACAAGATAACACAAAGATTAGGATGAGGAATGTGGGATGTGCAGACGGTGAGTGAAGGCCGAATCTTGTTTTGTGTAAGTGTATGTGTGTGTCTTCAGCACGGCCTTGGACGCCTGCTGCTCTTCAGCCCGGGGCGAGATAAGAAAAGGGAGAGAGATACAAGGGCACAGCGAAAAAGAAATAAGTACTTTAATACATTTTGTTGATCAATGATTTACGATCAAATAATCCAATCATTTCTGGTCCTCTGTGTGCGATCAGCTTGATTCATTGAGTTACTCCGTCCGTCAGCGAAAAGTTACCATTTCCTTGATTGAATCCCCCAAAGTCTTTTGCATCTCCGTGGTCCGAAATAAGATGTTACGGTTCAGATCAGTGAGTTGCACCGTGCTGTGCTCAAGTCTCTGTTCGAGTCCTTTCATTCTTTCACTCAAATCCAAAAACCTTTTGAAGTTGATGTCAGACAGTTGTTGGGTGAATTTTTCTGTCTTCCCAATTTTCCGATACACCAGTGCGACTCCGAGCCCAATTAGGAGGAATCCTATCATAAATCCAAATATCAATAGGTCCTCCACATCTTCAATCAGCAGGGACTCGATGCATAGAACCTGCCAGTTCTTGTAATAGTCCCGTACGTACCGCGCTGTGGACGTTCCGTCGGTACAGGTTGCTTCTCCTGGAGAAGCTTTTCTCTGGGACAAAACTTTATCCAATGCACTCAGAGACCAATCAATCAGATCCATTATTTCGGAGAACAACAGGTGACCCAGCGCACTGTGATTTAGAGAGAAAAAGAGAAAAAACACAACGAGAGAGGCAAAAGTAGCAGGCAGCGGGGAGCAGAGGAAAACACGTCCGCACTCAAGGACAGCTGGAGCAAAGACCTCACCTCCTCCATCACGTGTGGTACGCTGGAGCCACAGCCAGGGACAAACAGAGACTACAGCGCATTGGGCGCTCTGCTGAGAAGGTGATCAGCTGCAGACTTCCATCTCTGCAGGACTTGTACATCTCCAGGGCTCTGGGACGAGCAGGTCGGATCACAGCTGACCCTTCTCACCCTGGACATGGACTATTTGAACCACTCCAGGCAGGAGGCTACGGTCTACGGCCTACGGTCTAAGACTACGACCAGAACCTCCCACCACAAGAATAGTTTCTTCCCCTCTCATGAACACTTCTTAAACACCTGCCACTTTAACTGCAACTATTCAACCACTCACTGCACTGTCACTTTCTGCACTACAACTGTAAATTTAACTGTAATTCTTGTGTACATAGTCATGCCTATTTTTATTTTATACCATAGTAATTTTAAATTGTTTCTTAAAGCATGCCCTTTGAATTGAATAGATGTTGTTTTTATTATTGATCAGTGTTTTATGTTGCACCTTAATGCCGAGACAAGTTTCTATGTTTGTGAATTTTGTTCATTGACAATGGCAATAAACCCTTTCTGATTCTGATTCTGATTTTGATTCTGATTCTGCAAAGCTTAACCCTGGCAGAGGACAGTATGTATGTACAATGGCCAGTCGTAGTAACACTTAATTCATAATAAAAGTGTAAACGCCACTATTAGGGCCCCAGTTTAGCTTCATTGTCTGAACTGCCTGATGTTAAACAATTTTGAATGTAATGCTTGTTTCCTCCAGTGAAAACAAAGTTATTTAGAGTTAAAAGACTGAAATGATTCCGTGTAAGGAGGGAATCTGTTTTTGGTCAATATCTAGCACCCTCTTGTGGTCATAAGTTGTCCAAAGAAGGATCATCAGTGTCACAAAGATATCATCAAACCTACTCACTGACTCAAGGACATCAAAAGTAGGATTACAAAATTATAAAAATAACAATATGATAATGATTTCTTTTGACCCTTAACCCCCAGAGCTTGTCCTGCAATTTTGGATTACAACATTAATCTTCTTATTGGCCTTTTTGATTATTAGCAGAGACAAACGTAATTGGAGTGTCCATAGACGTGATTGTTGCCAGTTGAAAAGATTAAGATTATTATGACAAGTGAGTTTGAGATTTTAATGTATCCCTGACTGGTATAAATCAATCAATGGACTTCTAGGCCAGAAGCCGATTGCCATTTGTCACAGACGACATTAAATTTACAATTTAGGTAACATTTTGCTCCTTTCCCGCTGGCTACTGTTGTGAAAGCCAAAAAAGCATGCCCCAAAGCAGCAGGTAGGTCGACATTTGAATTGATAAAGAAAGATTTGCTGAACTGATGGGCTGCAAACTGGATGAACAAAATGGACTGAAAGTTGGACTGTTGTGCTACTGTGTGTAGTTCTCTGGACTGAAGAGAGAATAAAGCTACTATTTTTTAGAAAGCACACGTCATTCCGTCAAGGAAGGTGAATAAAAAATACTTTTTGGCTGCGGCAGAAGTCAAGGTACATCAAGAGGAGAGGCGCATTCGTGTTTAGCTGCGCCTCGTCTGGATTATTGACGTCCAATGGATGTCTCCGGTTATACGCGAGTCCCGCCCACTTTTGGGTGAAAATATTCCGGTTCTTTGAACGGCGGCAGATACAAATCTCCTTTTAGTCTTAAATTATTGAGAAGCAGCGATCAGAACCACTCATTCTCACAGATGTAAGAAATCACCAGCAATGGATGATAAAGATGATACAAACTCATGCATCCATTTAGTTGCTTCATGGCAATAAATTGTGTAAATATTCAATCAGGCTCCTCGTGTTTGATTGAGCGATTATAAAATGTATTTGGTTACTCATGTATGTTAGCAAGAACCAGCAGTTAGCCTGCTAACTGTAGCTTGTGATTAATTAACCCACAGCCATGAAGGTATAGTTTTATACTTCGTTCCTGAACCAATAAACTGTACAAAGTAGACATCAAACAATTAATTTAAGATGAAAACCAGCACAATAAATACTGGACTTAAATTACCCCAAATATAAAGCACGTAAACAAGAAAATGTTACCAAAAAAACTCATGTAAGAAAACACGAATACTGTGGATTCAGGAGGAGCAGAGTGGTTTTCCTCCACATGTGCTTTGTGGATCTGTAGAAGGCTTTGGGCTGTGTCCCTTGTGGTGTCCTTTGGGGGCTGCTCCGAAAATACGGGGTCCGGGCCCTTTGTTCAGGGCTGTCCATCCCTGTGTGACCGGAGCAGGTTCTGTGTTCTCATTGCCAGTAGTAAGTCAGACCTTTTACCAGTGCATTTGGACTTGGAGACGACCGAGGCATTCTGATGCTAAACAGGCACTCAAGGTGAGGCAGCCAAATGCCAGGGAACAATAGAACAATAGGCCCATCCCAGTTAAGTTTCAATGGGCCATTAGCAGGAGGTCCCGCCCTGTGGGCAGGGCTTTCACAGAGTAGGATATAAACAGGAGTTCTCAGACTTGTTTCACAGATTGAGAATGACTCTTGGATGAGAGTTGATACGTTTTGTTTTTCTAAAACAGAGTCCAGATGACTACAACTGAATCTTTTTCTACAATGGAACTCTCCTGGACGAATGAGGGATTACACTGACATTTTCTAAAAATGTTTCATTATTATTTTATATTGGCTATTTAATTTTATATATTGCTTGAATCACAATCATAAGGTGGTCTGGGGATCATATATTTTCTTACATTTTGGTGTGTTTTAGATGCAATAAAATTACGTCCCACCCCCCCACAGTCCCTTAATTTCCTTGCTCCGCCCCTGCTCAAACGTCACCCGAAGCATTTCTCCTGCTCTTCTGCAGAACAGATCGAGGCTCCAGAGAACACTACAGGCTACAAACTATTGACGCTTTCTGTTGCATTTATGAAAACATTTGTAAGACGTTGCACCACTTTGGCTTTGCGCATGCGTTGTGTCAGCGGCAGCTCAACGTATCGCAGGTCTTGTTTCATTCGTTATTTTACACTGTTTCTATTTAAATATTCGGCCGGTTTTCATCATCTTAAGACCGTTTTGCTCCTTGTGGATCAAAGAATACGCATATAGAGTCTAAACCGCTCACAGCTTTGCCCCAGATCCGTCTGCGTCTGTTGGCCTACTATAAATACACAAATAGCCTATTCTCTCAATCAATCCAAATTGCCTGGTCAGGCCGGTTGGTGCCCCGCGGAGCACCTGATGCCCTACCACTGCATGTTATGTGCGTAACGGGAGCGGCGGAACTGGCTAAAAGTAACGAGTTATGTTGCATGTTTCAGTAACGCAGTAATACGACGCATTACTAAGTTGAAAATGGGCTATATAAGCCTAAACGTTACAATCTCAGCAACGCGAGTTATAAGGGCATTTCATTATGTTCCATGCTTGACGTTAACATTTCCCGTAGCAGTACCAGGGCTTGTCCAGGCGGCGGTGCGCTGTGAGCGGGGCTTGTGCCATCTGAGCGCTGAACGGCCCCTCATTTAAGAGAGTCCTGCTCGGATTTTGGAGAAAAGTCTTCACGGCTCCGTGTCCCGTGTCGGTCCACTCCTTTCCCTCTTTTTACAACAGCATGCATGCATCCAGTCCACGGGCTCGTTACGCATCGTGAGAGGCGAACACCGGGCTAAACTTGAAGACTGGCTTATATTAACTCATAAATGGCCTCGACAAAGTGCGCAAAGCGCCTGTAATTGACCGTGATTAAGTTATATTCATAGATATTCGTTCTTCTTTAGAGACCATCAACAAATTACTTCACAGTGAGATGAAAAAGAAAATACTACGCTATTATTATTTTATTTTTTCCTCAGAGTTATGGTTAGTGGTTCTCAAACTGTGTGAGGGTCCAAGAGCCCCCCAGAGTTTTATGAAATACAGTGGGCGACCAGTTTCATAATGATTGGAAAATACAATGTAAATTACAATATTATGAAGAAAATTGGGAACAACAAATTTGTAACTCAAAAGTTATGTGAGTAGTGTTACATTTTTGGGAATTGCTGTAACATGTTACGCTTTAAGCACTGTAAATAGTTATATATGCTTAACAAGTCACTTGCCCAACACTGGTGGTTTGTTTACTGAAGGTGACGAAGTACTGAAGTTGACGCTGTAACAGCTCATAGAGACAGTCACTATTAAACGACTGTGCTGTCCTCTGGGGGGCCCTTCAGCTCAGGGGCCCTAGGCAGTTGCCAGGCTTGTCTACCACACTGTGGTAGCTCAGTGTAGAGGATTAGGCAGGGATGTCCAAAGTCTGGCCTTTTTTTCCATCCCCGGTTAATTCACCCTCAATATTCAGAATCTGAATTAAGAAAAGGTTTATTGCCATTGTTAATTAACAAAATTTACAAACATAGGAACTTGCTTTGGTGATTTGGTGCAACATACAACGATAAACAATAATAAAAACAACATATATAAAATCACAAAGGGCATGGATTATCGAAAACAATTAAAATGTACTCTATGATGAAAATAAAAATAGGCTTATTATGTACACAAAATTCACAGTTAAAATTACAGATGTAGTGCAGAAAGTGACAGTGCACTGAGTTATTGATTAAACTGTAGTTAAAGTGGCAGGTGTTTAGAAGTGTTCATGAGTCCAACGGCAGAGGGAAGAAACTGTTCTTGTGGCGGGAGGTTCTGGTCCGGATGGACCGTAGCCTCCTGCCTGAGGGGATTGGTTCAAATAGTCCATGTCCAGGGTGAGAAGGGTCAGCTGTGATCCGACCTGCTCGTCCCAGAGCCCTGGAGACGTACAGGTCCTGCAGAGATGGAAGTCCTGCAGCCGATCACCTTCTCAGCAGAACGCACTACTGTTTGTCCCTGGCTGTGGCTCCAGCGTACCACACGGTGATGGAGGAGGTGAGGATGGACTCAATGATGGCTGTGTAAAACTGCACCATCATCAGCTTGGCTTTCTTCAACTTCTGCAGGAAGTACATCCTCTGCTGGGTCTTCTTGATGAGGGAGCTGATGGAGGGCTCCCACTTGAGGTCCTGGGTGATGGTGGTGCTGAGGAAGCAGAAGGAGTCCACGGTGGTGGATGGGGGAGTCTGTCATGATGAGACGGGGGGGGGGCTGTGGCTTTCCTGAAGTCCACGATCATCTCCACTGTCTTCTGGGTGTTGAACTCCAGGTTGTTACCGCTGCACCAGGACACCAGCCAGTCCTCCTCCATCCTGTAGACAAGACTCATCCCGTCCGAGATGAGCCCGATGAGGGTGGTGTCCGTCCAGTGATGTGAGGTCCGGGGGAACAGGGACAATAATGGACGATTTGAAACAGGCTGGGACGTGGCATGACTCCAGGGGTTAAAAATGTCTGTGAAGACAGGGGTCAATTCTCCTACACTGTTGTTTTAATGTGGCGGAGAGAGAACGCCGTCTGGTCCAGCAGCTTTTCGGGGATTGGATTTCCGAAATAGCCTGTTTACATCCTGTCTCTGATCTAAGAGGAGTGGTGGGGGAGGTGGGGGGGGGGGGGGGAGGGGGGGGGGGCGGGTTGGGATGGCAGTGGTGGCCACAGTGGGGGAAGGGAAGGGGGGGGTAGAAGGAGTTTAGTTCCTCAGCCAGTTTCCGGTCATCTGCAGCGTGGGGGGTTCTGGGCTTGTAGTTGGTGAGAAGCAGGAGCCCCCTCCAGACGCATATTGTACTGTGATCTAGCTCTCGGCACGTGCTGAATCCATACTTCGCATCTTTGTAGCGCTGTCCGTCTGTGCGCTGCCTCCTTCTGCTGCCTTAACTGCCTCAGTTACATGTGAACCAGGATTTGTCATTTTTGAAAGGGACTTTGGTATGTGATGGTATAATGCTGTCCTCACAGAATTGAACGTTGACGTCACAGTTTCTGTGTACTCGTCCAAACTATCTGTGGCATTATGACCTCGATAACTAACATCTTGGTGTAAGAAAAAATAAAATGAATGTTCCGAGACTAAATTAAGATATTGTGGAATTTCAAAACTTTACATAAAAGCAGCTTTTTGAAATTGTTCTTCTGCCAGGTTCATGGTTCAATTAAAACCAATGTTTGGGCACCCCTGGGATAAGAAATGTTAAACAAGTTGTATTGTTGACATTAAAACTAAAAATTAGAATAGTAAACTAGAATAATAAAGCAGGCCTAACCATAGTCCTCACTGCAGGGTCAATTTGGTCACAAAAAGAAAGTCGTAGAAAAAGATTCAGTAGTAGTCATCCGCTTTAGAAAAATCAAGACGTTTCGACTTTCATCCTAAAGTCATCCTGTTGATCTATTTGTTTGCAACAGGACATGCTATCAGGAGGTTCCGCCCGGTGTGCAGGGTTACGCAGCCCTGAGTGGGATAAAAATCAGGTTGTCTGCACATTAAAAATTACTTTTGGATGAAAGTCGAAATGTCTTGTTTTTTCAAAAACAGTATCCAGATACTATTCAAAGCTTCCACTACAAGTGAAGCTTTTTCTACGATGGAACACTCCTGGATGAATGAGGGTTTACACCGATTTGTCACTCCTCCATCCTCGCTGTGTCTTCTGTTGCTGGGACTTCATCACCACATGTGAATCAAATAATCTTTTACCTTGCAAACCATTTTTCAGGTCAGTTGGGACTGGTTCTCATTCAGGTTGTCACATGGGGCATAAAAGGTTGGGTCACTATGCTGTTGTAATAAAATGTAG